>BPLR01012123.1:0-195103 GCA_021605095.1 Caerostris extrusa
TTATAACTTTTGCTCCCATCGGATGGGATCTAAGAAAGAAAGTTCTTAAATATTACGGACTTCCTTGAATTTTTTTTCAAGGCAAACAAAAACATTTTCTCATTAGTATTTTTCACTTCGGGCCAAATGCCAAAATTCCGTCAAAGAATAAATCCTTGACTCATTGGCACTTAACTTGCTTGGCAGCTGGTTAACTATACTATCTAAGATACGCTAATACTATCCCTAAAGAATGACATCACTGATCCAATTAATACATTCCTACAAGGACTTATTATCCAAATTTTTATCATGAAATAATGCTCGAACTCAAATCCAGAAACATTTTGTAAATAAAATCAAAACTTGCAAAACAATATTTGATACAAGATCCACCGCATGGTGACAAAAAAAAAATCATCAGATCTCAGGGTTCTTTTAAAAGCTTAACTACTTTGATTATTCATTAAAAATGGTAAAGTCGTAGATCAAGGACCTTGAGATTTAGCGACAAAAATTCTTTTCGCCAAAGTCTGCCAAGTAATGGGTTGCGATTGTAAGTGAAGTGAATTGCAAACAGTACAAGAAAACCGAATTACTACATATGGCAATTTATCGGTCAGTTGATGCACAAAAAATCGCCAAATACCAAAAAGTCCCTATTTTGCGATTTGGCCAAAAAAAAAAGTTTAATATTAGCAACGAACACCATAATTAAATAATATATTAAAATGATGGTAAAATTGCAGAACAGAGGCCAATTGAGATTTAGCGTCAAAATTTTTTTTCCCTAAAAGTGCGCCAAATGACGGGTGCGATTCTAAGTGAAGAAAATTTTAACTCTACAAAGACATTTGAATTAAAAACAAAGAAAGTCCTGAAAATTTTAGAAATTTTTAATGGAAAAAATAAGCAGAAGTTGCTGAAAATTTAAGAAATTTTTAAGTGAAATGTACTTAATAAATAAATAATAACAAATATCTAATTAGCTGCATAAATAGCAGTTTTTTTTAAAGAAATGATATTTATAGAAATGATTTTATTTTAATTAATAAAAATATATACAATAGCTTATTTATGTATTAAACTTTAAAACAAATAAAAAAGGATCATTTTTTTTTGTGAGGGTTTTTATGTTTACTTGTTAAATTTATATATTTTTATGAAGAGATTTAAATAATTTATCCAAAAAATTTGCTAAATATATTAAAAAAATAAATTTATTATGATGGCACTGACTTAAATACTTATTTTTAATTTTTATTTAACAATAAAGAAATAGATAAAAATGAATTTTGAATGTCTAATAAAATTTAGAGACATTAAAATATTCAAAAATTGTGAATTGTAAGGTTTTGATCAAGGTAATATCTTATGTCTTAATACCTTAAAATGTTAAGAATTGTAAAAGTCAAATGAATTTTTATGAAAATTTTAAAAAATATAATAAATTTTTTTTCAAATACCCAGACAGAGAAAAATTTGAAATATTAGAAGTGAAAAAAAAAAACATACCACTTTATTACAAAATAACATCTTTAAAAATAGAAATTAATTACATTTTTTAAAAAAATATTATTGTTGCCATTATAAATTAATAAATCTTCGAGTTTTAATCCATTTCTATAAGTAAAAACAAACCAAATAATTCTTTTTTGCATTTAATCAATAAATTTGTAATTAATTAGCTATTAATTTAAAATTAACTTCTGTAGTACTTTTATTTATATTAGTTTCCTGTATTTTTCATACTTTAAAACTAATTTGGCAATAGTTAAAAAGTTGGCAACTTACGTGCATAATACTGATTCCACAATAAATGGCAAAAGCTTTAGCAATTTCTTCATCAAAAATGAAAAACACCTTTCATTAATTTTATTGCAGAGTTCAGCCACACCAATAACGCCTGAAAAATAAAAATGTGAATAAAACTCGAAAAATAAATTCATTCTCACATATTTTATTTTTAAATACATCATTAAAATGAAGGAGCACCATTTCTCACCTTTGTCGTCTTTTATGGGAAAACAGAGAATGTTTCTGTAAAAAAAAAAAAATACCGTTTCATTAAGAATTTTATTTTAGAAAGAGTTTAAACAAATATTTTTTAGATTGTCGCAAATTAGTTATTAAAAATAATTGAGAAGTTTGTCTGAATTTTATTTATTTAATCATACTAATGTTTAAAGAATCTAAATATTTTTTAAAGATGTTTTCCTTTTTAGAATGTTCTGTGGTTCATATAAAAACGTCAAAAAATACATGGAAAAATTTCGCAACTTTTGAATTATTGCAAATGTGATTATTTAATTTACAGCAAATTATTAAAATAGTTAGTTTAAATAATTTGCATCAAGTCAATCATTCTCTTAAATAAACTTACCTTGTTTTGAAACCAGTAGTTTCGTCCATTTTCCTATAGAACAAAGGATGAGCATATGCATCATGTATGTTTAAGAGTTCTCCTACATTCAAAAAAGATGATATACATTTGATCAGTCAAATATCAAGACAACAGCTCTGGGATACAGTGCCCTCCAAAAGTTAAGGTATAAGTTGTCTTTTGTATCTAATTTTTAAGTAAATTAACATAAAAATCTGAAATTTGAAGAATTATTACTTAATTATTTATTGAAGAAGATCATTTTAACTTCAAGCATGATTTATTAATAAATAATTACATTTTGTACAAATTTCCATCATGCCAAAAAAATTAAATATATGAGTTTTAATAGCGAATATGTCCTCCTTGGTGTTAATGTATTGATGGTATTGACTTTCGATTATGCCAATTAAGTGGATTAGGCATTTGAACTGAGAGCAACGACCATGCATGAGAAATTATTGTTCCAGCTCTTCAGCCTTAGAGGACAGTTAAAGCAGACACTTGTCTGCCAAGGAAGCCTCAAAGATGCTCGGATACGATTAAAAACCAGAAATAGAGCTGACCATTCCGTTCTTCTATTCGCTCCAAAGATTGATCTTCAAACTATTCATCAACAGGTCTACTTAGAGAAGCCGATAATTATCATCCATTATGATGAATTCATTACTTAGAATACTAGAATATTATTTGAAATATGGATACACATCTCCTCAATTTCAATATTTAAAATTTTTTAAATCAATTTAGAATAACAAACAATATTGATATTTTGACTTTACCGGAAGTCGCTGCTGACCTGCGATGCCTTGATCAGCTGGTATTCGTACTTCAAGAGATGTTGGCTGGAAAATATTGTAAAAACTTTATTTTTTTTAAACTGTTGTTATCCAACACATAATTTTTAAATGCATTTAAGATACTATTTATCTACTTTTTAAAATAAATATACATATATATTTCTATATACACTTTTATATATATATTTTCCAACAACACTGAGTTAGATAATACAAATCAATTTTGTTCTTTGAGTTTTATTTAAAACTTACAACAAACACATTTTACCATAAAAATACGTAAAAAGATAAAGATAAATAATAATATTATTCTTTAATTAGATAAATAAATTAAAATCCTAAATCTCTTTAATTATAGATATTAATTTCTGCTAAAAACACGCTTGAAATGTAAAAAAAGTCTTCGTATACCATAAGAAAAATAAATTTAAGAAAATTTCTACAATGTAGAAATAAACATGATACAGCATTACCGTAATTTTCAGTTATATTGGTTAAAGACTAATGCTAATTACGATACAATCTAAATACTTTTCTAAATGAAATATTTTGTGTCCTGTTGCAGGAATTCACTATTTTTTAAAAACTAATTTGTTCTGATTAACATTTAGTTCTACGTATAATACAAACACAAATTAAATTTTTTTTAATATTAATTAATTAATTAATATGTTATTTAAATATCAAATTGGGTACTGAAGGCATGTATTTGATCGAACTTTTTCAATAACGTTCAACTTCTTTTTCTAACAACAGAGATAAGATGGGAAAATAGAAATATTAATTTATAACTGAATGAATGAATTTATAAATTAAACCCTGAATTCATAAAGGAAATCATATAGTTGTAATTATAAAGAATGTTTAAGTCAATTCAAGCTTTATAAATGGAATCACAGTAATTGCCTGAAGTGTGAGCCATTCTCTTGTTTACTTAAATTATCGCAACGATACCTTTTGCATCAATCGCAACAATGTTACATCTTTAATTTTATCCTTTTTTTTTTTTTCAATTCCTTCTATTAGCTCACACACTCCTCCCTATATATATCTTGTCTAAATTTTCAATCATTCATAAAAATACTTTTATTCATCCACCAAGTTCAAATACATTTTTTGAACTTGCAGTGGATGACACTGATGTTAATACAGTTTTTTTTCAAATATTAATTCAGTAATTAAATTTAATTAACTAATTGTAGTTTTTTTTTTAGATTTAAGTTGCATTTATCTACCAATAGATTGCGCCAGATAAACTTAAAAAAATGAATGAAAATAATTTTTAAAGGACTTTCTGCAATACAATGAAAAAAAGTAGAAATTGACTTTAAATTTTTTTTTTTTATATATCACTTGTTTCAGTTCCCGTCCAAATTTCTTATTGTATACACATGAAATTTCAACTCCTTAACAGTGAGTTAGTATAACTTTTTATGAAACTCCAGCTTTGTCGGATAATCTTCCCAACAATTTTCTGGGAGATTCGAACCACCGCTCCTTAACCTTTTCTTTCAATTCCTTCTTAAATGTTTACAACTATTGCCTGTCTTTCATAGAACCAGTTTCTTCCGATTTCTTCACTTTCAAATTATCTTCTGGGTTGATTATTACTTGTTCTAAGTTTGTTTCTCAACCTCAGTACACGTTCATTTTTTAACAGCGCTCAACTTCTTTTCTTCTAACAACAGAGACAGAAATGAAAAAAATGGCATCTTTCTTATATGAACATTAGCAGAACTAAAAATTAAAGCTGAGGGTTGGGCATGGGGCACTGTCTTTAAAGTATGAATTGAACTCATGTTCTCTTGTAATAGAAGTATGTGTTTCTCATTTGTAAAAAAGGTTATTAGTAAATCAAAAAGGGTATATTTATTATCATACGGTATTACAAATTCGCTTTTAACACAACATGGTTGAAATTACCATATAATATTTCGTCTCTAAAGTAGGACTAGCTTTTAGATAGTCCATGTTTTATACAATACGAATTGCAATTCGAGCAGTTCCCTTAAAATTATATGTAAAAGAAGTATTCTCTCTTACCTCTGTACCATCTTCTGCTACGTTTCCATCAAACACTTTAGCTACTAGCTCATTTCTTTCCTTTTCCAGGAGAAATAAAAAGAGCACTGCAGGTTAAAAACATTTGAAGAATTTTGAATGATAAACAAAATAGATTCTTATTATCATATAAATTTAAAAATAAATACTCTTATTTTTTTTTTTTTTTACATTATTTTTTTAAATATTTTTTTTTTTAATGTTTTATAAAAATTTATTTTTTATAGAATTATAAAAAAAAAAAAATTTTGATTTTTTAATTTTATTAAAATTTTTAAAAAATACTTCAACATCTTACAACATGAAAGTATTCTAATCATCTTGAATCGAGAGATTGTAAAATATCATTTATTTATTATTTGTAAGGTAATGGTTGTATTGATTATTTATTATCAATGTTCATGCCTGATTTTTAAAGTAGAAATTAAAATAATTATAGAAGTAGGAGTAATGATTTAAATAATTATGATAATTACAATATTTATGATTAGTTCATTTTGTAATAATTAATTCGTTATTATGAAATACGCTAATCATAAACATTGATTTTGAGTGTTAAATCTATTAAAAACGCTCCTCCCAAAAAATGATCAATAGAATGAATGATGATATCAAACATTCAATGATTATCAGTTTGATTTTTAAGCAGTAAAAAAATTGTAACATTTGCAATATTGTAACTAACAACTAATGTCGGCGTAGATGCAATTTATTAAATATCATTTTTATCTTTCATAATAAAATTATGTTTCTATTTTTAATATAAAAGTGTGCGTTTTACTAATGAGTAAATTCTTCCTGAAACCTGCTTTTTATTAGCTTTAAATAGTTGATTTAATGTTAATGACTAAATTAATCTTTAAAATTGGTGATAATAGTTTAGAATATCATTTTAATTTTAAATTTATTATAAAGTGTATATTACAAACAACCCAAAAAGAAATTATATTTTTGACTTAGACTATTTTCATTTCGAATTCAAAATTCATAGAAATTTAACTTCATTAGATGTTTATTTACGGAATTATAGTAATTCATGAAAGATTAAATAATTTTCTCAGTAATATTAATTTAATAAATATAAATTAAATTTTAATTTAGTTAATATAAATTATACCAACTTATATGAATTGAAACTATTTTTTAGAAATTCTACCTTTTATAGTCTAATATCATATTTTAATCAATCACTAAATTAATATGTAATTTTAAATACAACTTAAAACAAAAAAATCGCAAATAATTTAATTAAGATATTTTCATTTGCATGGAATTCTAGTTAAAATATTTTGTCGTCAATGTATACGCCCATTCGAATTTTGTAAATCTTTAATTATCATAAAGTCTTCTATATCAAAATTAAACACCATCTTATTTTTAACTAATGCAGAATACCATTCCATGCACGCAAATTTCTCCCATTAACTGCGGATTTGTGCAGTAATGCAGATAATGAAAGTTTAATTTCAGAAGTAGTTTTTAGTCACCATTTTGTTAATCCGATTTGTTCGCCGGAAAAGTAAGTTTACTTTGCTTATAATCATTTCAACCCCAAATGGCCACAAATCCTCTTAAATTAATTTTGACTGCTTTAGTCCTCTTCCCTTAAATACGTTTGAACTCTTTTAGATTAAAACTTGAAGAGAAATTATATTATTTAGGGATAGTCTGGTTTCAAGTTCTTGTATAAGCTATTTGACTAAATAGGCAAATCTTTAGATTATTGAAAATAAGTAATATTTCTATTTGATATGTAAATATGAAACCGAATTTTTGAATAGAAACTACACGTTTATTGTATGAAAATTATGAAAATATTTTATTCAAGTCATTGCTTGTTGCTAGCTATACATTTTTCTCACCTATCTGGCAATTTGTGGATGCCACGTCAAAAAACTATTCCACTTTTGAGGCAAATCAATCATCGAGATATTTTTGTAAGAAGTGAATCGCTGCTCAGCAAGTGCGCGTTCCATCGATGTAAATAAGTGTTAATCGGATGGAATCAAGTCAAGTGAGTAAGTTGCATGCGAAAGTATTTCCCAACTAAACGCCTCAACATTGACCAACTTTTGCGGTGTGTTATGATATTTTATCATGAAACAAAATCATCTTTTGATATTCTGGTTCACCAGGTTTTGGCAGCTCATAACAGATATCATCCTTCTGATCCCACCAAGCACAGATAATGGTCGTCACAGTGATTTGGCCTTACAGTCGATGTCGATAGTTCACCTGGAGTTACCCATGATCTTTTAACTTAGTATTCACAAAATATATCCACTTTTCATCGCCAGTCACAATTCTATGAAGAAATGACTTTCTTTTGTGCTTGGCGAGCAGCAATTCGCAAGTGGTGTTTCGTTTTTCCTGTTGTCTTTCATCCAGTTCATGTGGAATCCATGTCCCCTTGTTTCTGGTTTCTTCCCATGGATTTCAAATGTATGGAGATGGCTTCTATCTCATTTAATTGATGTGAGCGTTTTTTTGCTTTTGAGTGTCATCCTAATCCAACAATGTTTGCAATTCGCCGTCTTCAAACTTTTCCGGCGACCTCCCACTTTCTACACATCAAATTAGCCCCTTTTGAGTTTTCAAACTACTCAAAGAACTGTGATTTTCCAACATAATGCTCACTATAAGTTTCGAAGCATTCAATGCAATTCTGCAGCATTTTTCTTCAAATGGTAACAGAAAATCAATGCTGTCAACAAATCGTTATTTCCAGTCACAAAAATTCGACCTGTTCAACGCTATAACAAACTGTTGCAGTATGAAATTTGTATTGTCGTGAGTTAAAAATCTTTTATCTTAATTTTTTTTTAAACAAGCAAATGGCGCCAATGAAGTGACTTGACGGTAACTACATTGACAGCTAGGGCCATCTATGGGCAAATTCCGGTTTCATATTTACAGACCTGGTATTTAAATTAACTTTTGCCTAATATTCATGAAACTATCACATTTCTATTTATTCCTTTAAATATTCTTTCCTTAAATCGTAAAAAAGCACAATAATAGTAATTTTTAAATAATATTGCGAATATTAATGGTTCCAAAGATTTTAGACAACTTTTACAGGAGATATCAGTCCTATGAAAACAGGCCATAAATATATACACTCAAGAGCCAAAACATTATGACCACCCCTACATTTTGAAATGAACTCGCCTGGATGATGTGGAAGGCACGTGATCAGGTGGAAATGGTATTTAGTGGTATTATGTGGTGGTATTAATCCATGTCAAGGCGGGTTGAAGCTGTGTTGCGCGCCAAAGGTGGACCAACTCGTTATAACTATTATTGGTCATAATATTTTTGGCTATTGGGTGTATATAACTTTATTAGCTTAATTTGTGATTAAACATTGATAGGTAATATTAGCGGAACACTTTTTCTAATCCCCTTTCTTATTCATACATTGATACCTTCATATGTAAATTGTTGCAGATGAAGTGGAATTTTGAACGCTTATTTCAAATGGTAAAAAAATTATTCCTTTTTTTCAGTTATAATTGTTAATTATTGTATGGGTACCAAATACTACCATTTTATATTTATATTTTTATTTATTTATTTCTCTTATGCCTTTAATACACAAGTGAAGTGGTTGTAGTTACATCTTATGCGAAAATGTTATTTGCCATCGCATGTGTATGATTTGAAAGTTCCCAATCATTTTCTTATTCACTTTTTTTGCAATTTTGTCAGTTATGAAAATAAAGATTTGAACTATCTATTTATTATTTAAAGGTTTTATTTATTATTTATTATGCTTTATTTTCTTATTGAGTTTCTATGACTGCAATATAAGAGTCATGCTAATATGGATGGATTTACTAATCTTATTTATAAGACCTATCAAATCATGATTTTCATTAAATATGTGAAGAAGACCTCTTATTCTCATTTTAGCCCTAATTACATTTCGTAATTACTTATACACGCATCATTTTTCATAAAATCTGTTACTCTAATAGAGAATCGGATGAAAATACCATATTTAATCTACTTTAATACGGTCGTTTTTATGAATTTTTATATAATGAGAAAAAAATGTCCTCAAAGTTAAACATAATCATCTATGGAGCCAGACAAAGTAAATGTTATCATAGAAATGTTAACATACCTTTCGGCTTTGGTAAGATGTCTTGCCTGGGCCATGATTTCCCTAAGGAGGAGCGTGACATCATCTGCAATGGAATAATTTATTAAATCTGCCCGCGGGAACAGACATTTCTCTAAGCGATTCAATATTCCTACATCGTTATCATTCAAACTTTGTCATAAATGAAAATAATGGGAACTGAAACGAGTTTTTGTTATTAATCACATATGTTTGCTCGGCTGAAATGTCAATATTTTTATATATGAATTCATTTTCTCAAAGATGTCTCGTATTTTAGTAAAATAAATATATATCGCATTTATCTAGTTTAAAATGTATTACAGATTGATAGTGGTGTAAGTCATTTTAATACAAAAATATAAGAGACTGAAAATTTAAAAAAAAACTGCTATCGAAACTTAGTATGAAAATAATGTAATGTACATTACTATCTATCTTACACATTTTAGTTTGCTTTATGTATTAAAAATCTAAATATAACTCAATTTTTAATTTATCATTACTTCTTCTATTGGAAATATCATTGAAATTTAAAATATACTTCGAAATGATCATTCATAAATATTTTGTCCATATTTGCCTATTCAAATAAATTTTTTTAGGGAATTTTTGATCGGATCTTTTCAAAAAATAATTTAGCAAAGAGAGATAGATATTGAGCAGATTAATATAAAATGATCCGCTTTAGCTCTCAGAATTGCAGAATTCTCTTTCAAAATAATAATTCAGCTAAGAGAGTTTGATTAATTGCTAAGTAGATTAATATAAGTTGATCAACGTTAGCTCTCAAAATTGCAGATGTCTCTTTCAAAAAATTATTTAGCAAAGAGAGATTTATATTAGGTAGATTAATGTAAGTTGATCCACTTTACCTCTCTGAATTGCAGAGTCTCTTTCAAAATATAATTTAACAAAGAGAGATTGATATTAAATAGATTAATGTAAGTTGATCCACTCTACCTCTCTGAATTGCAGAGTTTCTTTCAAAAAATAGTTTAGCAAAGAGAGATTGATATTAAGTAGATTAATATAAATTGATCATCTCTAGCTCTTAGAATTGTCTTTAGAAGTCTCTTTATAGATTGATGTTTTTAAAATTTAAACTTGCATCCCTAATACTATAAATTCTTCTGTTATTTCTGAAGTGTTTTTCGTAATTTATATGGATAAAAATAAGAAATGATACTTATTGGCAGACAACATAAAATAGATTTCAGATAAAATTGCATTTCCGCATTTTTATAAATTATTTAGTAAGAAATATTCCACAATCGAAATATATTTTTATAGGATTTTTAGACAGATTAATCTTTTTTTTTTTTTTTTTTTGTAACCATTGAAAAATAATCTATATTTTTCCTGATGAAATATCATAAGAAAGCAGAAAAAAATCAAATTTTCTCTAAAATGAAATTGAATAAAATTGAAATAAATACTGCAATATTTTGCACTCGTCCTATTTGCTTTACAATTACATTTTCTTTAAATCTTTCTGGGAAGCGTTTTTAAAAAATGAAAAAAAAAAAAAAAAAACTAAACTTTTTTTTTTTAACGGGCAATTTTGAAATTCTGGAAATATAATCTTGAGAAAGAAAATAGGCATATACACAAAAGCAGATTGAAATAAATTGGAAATTTTCTACGTGCAAGAATGAGTTTTTGAAAGAATTTGATTGCTGATATCACTGCAAAAAAATGTGTTTCATTTTATTTCATTTCATTGAACCATATTTTGCTCAGGAAAAATATATTACATTGGAATTTGATTATTCCCTTTTTTTTTTAACAGATATGAAGGGATTTTTATATTTTAAAGGGGAAAAAGTATTTCTCAGAAAAAAGACATCAATGTATATGACTTAATATTTTTATATTACACAATATAATATTTCTGGAAATTTATTTTTAATATTAGCTGGACGCAACAAATGCAATTTGAAATCTAAACCGAATATGCCCTTAAAAATTATTGAATCAAGAAAAAGTATTATTTAAATAAGATAATAAGCATTAAAGTATATCATATGAATTTCGCATTAGAAGTTCCTCAATCAACAATCAAATTTTCTTGAAATAATTTAACTACTTTCTATTTTTGAATATTTTTCATAAATTTTTCAATAACATACTTTAAATAAAATTTAATTTCAACAACTTTATGCATTAACCTTTCCTTCTCTGAATCGATTATGTACGTATTACATTCAAATTTTAATAAAAAATAATCAAATAATTCAGATTTAATTTTAAATCATATAATTTTTTTAGTCCAGCAATATCAATATTTTATTAGAAAATTGGAAATTACCCATTGCTTTAAATTGCATGAGACAGTTTCCTTTTGATATATCTCATATTTTCTTATGAATATTTTACGTGACGTTTTTAGGAGTAAAGATTCACATAAAGATCTGTATCTTTGGAAATCATTAAAGAAATTCATTCAATCAGATCATTAAAGTGGAAATTGCCCAATTGTTTTAAACTGTATGATACAGTTTCCTTTTAATAATCTCATATCGTCTTATATTTTCATTAAAGGACTACATAAAGATCATTAAAGAATCTGTACTGCATAACGATCATTAAAAACTAAATGCTTTTCCCTTTCTGAACTCAAATTTTTATTCATCGTTAAAAGGTTTTCTAAATTAATATTAGAGAGTTTTTGCATACCGTATTTTGGACGTCCGTTAGCTTTTTCTCCCTAGCGCGCATGCTCATAGGGAACATTATTATAGATACGCATGCGTAATAATTTCCTATGAGCATGCGCGCTAGGGAGAAAAAGCTAACGGTCGTCCAAGATACGGTATGCAAAACTCTGTATTATCAAAGCAAAATTCAGTTAAGTATTTATTGAAGCCTTAAAACGTAGGAGCATTTCTGCTAGTAATAAATAAATATCTTTGTAATGTATAAAAAGTATTTAATTAATGTTAATAACTTACCTAAATGTGTAAAGAGATTTTTAGCCACAGTAAGAAGGGACTGCATGTAAGAAAAGAACAAAGTCGACAAAGAATAAGTTCATTTAACAAATAACATCTGATTGAATATAAATATAGGCTATTAAAAGGCTATTATATTTTTTGTTAAGAATGGCAAACTTTCGTGTTGATTTTATTCATGAAAATCTTTTGAAATCTACTTGTCGAATCTACAAGATTTTTAAAAAATCAAAATTTGATCTATAGAGAACTTTGAAGAAGCACATATGATATTTTAACAAGTTACGTTTATTATTAAAGGAAATTTACATCAACATAACATTCACGATTAACAAATATTTAACTATCTCATATGCTGCCTAACATTTTTTTTTTTTAAATTATAAAATCAAACTATAAAGCTGTAATATTAATTCTGATATTATATTTTTGTTGATCATTTATATTACAATTTTGATCAATTAAGAAAATTTTCAAAAAGAGTAGATAAATATGAAAATGCATTCCATTTTATTAATATTACTTTAAACAGTTACAATTAAATTATGAATATGATTAAATATATTCTATTTTTCGAGTTTCTTATGAATTATCATCTGCTAACTATACAATTTTTTTTATTCATTCGTTGCCACTCCTGGATTTAGATAAAATATTTAAAGGTTATATTATATAATAATATAATCCTTAAATATTCATTAAAATAACATAATCTTTAAATATTTCATTAAAATAATATAATCTTTAAATATTCATTAAAATTCAAAGATTTTTATTTTTAAAAAAAAAGCAATTCTTTTATGAAAAATATATTTATAATCAATTCTAAACAAAATATATTCGTAATTATTTAAATTGAAGACAAAAATAGATTGAAATAAAATTTTAAAATGTCTGTAAACAGAATTTTATGGCTTTTATGATGATTAAATTGAAAAGACATAAACAACAATTTCTTTTAAAATAGAATATACTAAATCAAAATTTTTGGTCTTCTCAGGAATTAGATTGCTTATTTTTATTTTATTATTCATTTTCGCAGAAATACCTAACATTTTAAATGTAACAAATTTAAAACACTTTTTCCTCCACATAAAAGTTTACCTACAACCACTTTGTATCGAAAATCTATTAATGAAAATGTATTATTTATCTTTACTGAAAAAAGATTTAGACGCAAAACAGAAAAGGCATCTTATTGCCTAAAAGACACACTTAACGTTTTTTAAATTTTTTTCTAGAAAATAAATTTAACCGTTTAAACATTAAAAAGGTTCTTTCGTGATTACTTCATTCAAATAAATTTTTAATAGTTTTTCTCTTTTAGGATGGAATTTATTTAATTTGTTGTACTTTTTTAATGTATGTTCAAAGAGAATATAAAAGGAAAAAAAAAAAAAATCTTTATTAACAACCAAATACAAAAAAAAAAGTAAAACAATTTTTTATAAAGTTGTTTTTTTAAATCCACAAGATTTTCAGCATAATAGCTGTTATTCTAGCCTCTATATATATATATATATATATATATATATGTATTTTTTTATATATATATATAAGACTAGAAACTTTAAATTATTTATTAAAAGTGCATTTCCTGTTTTTTTAAAATAATGTTTATATATTTTTATCCATAAAATGTATTTTTGATATTAATTCATATAAAGAAAAAAATTTAAATTTTAATATTTATTTGTATAATTACGAAATGTACTATTAAAAGAAATAATAAAAATTAATATACAAATATTAATTCCTAATAAACATTTAAATAATTATTTTTCAGTTAGTTTTGTAATTTTTAATATTATTGTTAAGCCTTAATTTTTTTCTGTGTTTTATTATTCTGTAGAAATACACATAATTCTTTCTGGTCAACATTCGTATCTGGGTGGTGCTGTCTATAGACTGGAAAAATCAGAGGAGATCTTCTCAAGTGGATTAAGAGGTGTTTCGTAATGTTAACTGATAGAATTTTATCAAAAATACTAAAAACCTTAAACCTAAAAACTTTACCTTACGGTAAAAATACCTAGAAATATCAATATAATTTTGAAGTTTTACTGAAAAAAAAATAACTACCTGGAAAGTCAATCTTAATTGAATTTGGCGTTTGTTTGGGTAATTTGGCGATTTTTAAAGTCAGTTGAGCTGTTCGCTCTGTATAGTTAACTTAAAAAAAAAGCTTTTTTAATGAAAAATTCAGAAAAGTGTATAAATCTGCGCGATATCAATAGTTATGATAAATCCTTGCTTGAATTTGGGATACACTAGATAGGCTGGAAACGTTGAACTATACAAATCTCGAAATTAGATCTCGTGTGTCATAAAATTCATACAAGATGTTTTTTGCGAGAATTTTGGAACACACTTAGGAATATCAAAAGCAACGTAAACTCATGTTTGTGAAAATTGCAACACCAGGAAGGAATCGTCATAATTGAATGAAATTTAATACACAGTTGAGTGGTAGTGGTACAAATAAATGATTAAATGTTCAAAGCAAACAAACAATAACAAGAGATCGGAATCAGTATTTTGTGTAGCCACCACGCGCAGCAATAAGTGCTGCTACACGACGTGGCATGGAGTCAAACAAATTTTGAATGTCTGCCTGAGAAAGAGCATTCCATATTGTTTGTATGCGCACCCAAAGAGTTCGTCTGCAGAAGCAACAGGACGAGGATCACGAGCGAGACGCCGACCAACGGTTCAATCGGCGACATATCCGGGGAATACGCAGGCCAAGGAAGAAGCTGTACCTGCCGCGTTGCAAAAGGATTGAACAGTCCTAGCGATATGAGGGCGGGCATTGTCCTGTTGAAATACAGCCTTTGAAGGAAGCAGCTTGGGGCTGTAGAACTTCCTGATGTATTGCCCACAATTCTTAGCAATTGAGATCGTCCATGATATGCTATGTGTCTACTGTGGCGTTCGATAATGCACTCCGGAAGGTGGTGTTCAATTGTCTGACACGAATGCGGCCACCATGGTACCCCAAATTAAAGCGGAATTCGTCAGAAAACACGACCGCCAATCAGCACGCCAGTCTCTATGCTGAGCGGCCCATTGTAGCCGCAGGCGGCGATGGTTTCGTGAGGGATCCTGTATAAAATCCTTGCGCGCAGTCCTGCAGCAGACGTCTACGAATGATGAAGCACACAATGAAACACCGCTATTAACCACTGTGCTGCCAATTGTCTAGAGGAAGCTGTACGGACCGTCAGTGCCATGCGGACTATCATCGCGAGCTGACGTCACATTTTCCGAGTTGTCCGACACTCGTCCGTCCACTGCTTCCAAAGACGCATCACTGTGCTGCTGTTACGCTGCACACGAACGGCTACTGCACGATAAGACAATCCAGCTTCACGAAGACCGATGGTTCTCCCCCCGTTTAAACTCTGTAAGTTGTTCAATCTCGCTCTCTTTTTCGTCGAAGAGGCATAAGTAACGATTGAGCTAACGTTTACCACTAGCAGTTAACCACCGATATCCATACACGCCTCGCTACAGCCGTCTATTTATTCGGATCCATCCGCCATTCAGAGGGCGCTGCTCAGCATACGCATGCGCTACGGATTTGAAATTCTAATCATTTGCATATCATGCGCTAATTTGCATTTCCTGAAAATTTCAGCTCACTCGTGTAAGTCCTTCATGGTGTTGCAATTTTCACAAACATGAGTTTATAAATAGAATTACAGAATGCATTTGAATGATCGTAAGAAGTAGCAAAACCTAGCTACTGAGTCTCGACGAAAAGATGTCACCACAATATAAAGACAGAATAGTAAAAGAGGGGGACTCCTAGACCTTAGCAAAGATGTTCATTATCAAACGTTAAACCGAACCATTGTACATGAATTCTACAAGAAAGCAGATAGAGAGCATCTCAAATTGACAATAATTTTTTATCAATATGTCTGTTCACCTGTGAGTTTACGAAATATATGTATTACATATCTATACAGACAATACTTTCCATAAAAAAAATATTGTTCTATTTCTGTAATTTATATTGGCCTCTCATTTTACCTTTTTACTGGTACTAATTGTCAAGTAAACTTCTTTGAGATTGGTGACCCACAATAATTTTCTTGTGACCCCAAAAGGGGTCGAGATTCACTATTTGCGCACTACTGGAGTAGGTGACATTGTTTATAGAAGCTGTATTTTTAAAAAAAAAATTCTCATTGAAGTCCATGAGAGTAAATCCTTTTCGGTTTAATATTTAATCCTTAGTAAGTACTTTTTTTTTTTTTTCAAATCCTTTTTTTTTTTTATGTAACCAGCCACTGAGAGATCACCCGCCCTTAAAGTATATTGATCTTTTCAACAGCTTGCAAATTCTAAAAAATGAAGCCTATTTTTTTCGTCAGGCAGATAAATACAATTGTAAATGATACACTTAAACAAACAACTTTTTATGTTACATTTCTGAGAATAAAAAAGAATTTCATTTACAAAAACAACGTAAATAGTTTTTCTAAGTTTAAACATGGTTGAATGAGTATATATATACACATGGCCGTTAAAAAAAAAAAAAAGGTTTGATAAATACTATTCTACAATTAATAAAATATATTGAATAAAAACATATGTTTCAATTTTATGAATTCCTATTAACGAATAAAAAAATTCTTATTTAATTTTACTAAAATGTTTTATTACTTATTTAAAGAAAAAAAAATTTTTATGAAAATAGGAAACTAATTTGTTTTACAAAGCTAAGTTTTTATGAATTGTATATAGTTTAGTGATAATTGAATACAGTATACAGTCCAGTGATACATTAAGCTTTTATAGTGACCTTTAAAATTTCATAATAATATTTTTTTGAGATTTATGCTTTTTTTATTGTTAAAAAGCCATAATAATTATAATAATTTCACTCTGTAATATAATTATTTATTTAAAGCATACTTAAACAAGTGGAATGTTGTTTAAAGTTTTGTTCGTAAAAGGGAATTCAATTTTTCATTCCATAAATTCATTCTCCCATTTATTATTCACTATAATATATTTTTTTAAATATAAAACAAATAAATTATTTACATTATCACGGCATAAAATAAAAATCTAACGAAAACCACTCATTATTCTAACCAAATCTCCTCTGAAATTTTTACTAAATTGTTTTTCTCCCTAAATCATTTGCTTCACTTTCTCCGAAAACATTTATATTTCATGAACATCATTTTCCCAGAGAGAAAAGAAATCCTTAGCAGAAGTACTTTTTATTGGAATTCATTTCTGGGAAAAAGTATCTCAATTAGTGCGAGCAGTACTGTAAATCCCTTGAGTCTTAACGACAACTTCCAGAAATGTACGTGCCTGTTATTTGATCTGGAATCCGAAAATGAATCCCACTAAGAGAATGTTGATAGCATAGCTGAAATTCCCTTAAGGCATTTGAGGTATAGGGATTGCAATGAGCACAAACCATTAGCATTTCAAACATACATAGACCGGGATTACCGCATTGCGCCACGACAATTGTCGAAGTTTACATTGAATTTCAGAGTAACGTTCGCTACAGCAGATTGATACAATTTGATATTTTATGTTGAAATATCTTTCTTATAAAATCCAAATACTATTAAACAGAAATCTCCCCGATATTTCCAAAAATATATACTAGTATAGCTGATTTTTTTTAACAGCATAATATAGTTTTTACTCTCATCCAACTTTAAAGAAATCTTGTTTTATTCAATTACATTACGGCAATAAAAAATAAGGGGCTTGATGGTCGAGTGATTACAGCTCGGTCCCACAGGTTTCGGGTTCGTCTCCCGGCGGTGCCATGGATGTTTGTTTCGGAATCCACTTTAAACCGTAGGTCCCGGTATAATATGTCTGTAGAGAGTTTGATGTAGTGCTGACAACCCTACCCCATAAAAGGAAACATCTCTTGTCTCGAAATCTGCCAGTAGGTAATCGGCCTTGACCCACCATGAAGCTGTTGCGCCAACGATTATGAAATAGATAATAGTCCTGAAACATTCTTTTATTGAATTTAGTAAGAAAGTTGTTCTAATTTACAACTGTTAAGTGTGGTGTTCTTAGTAGCTGTATTTTTTATGAATAGTAAGATTTTACATTCTAAATCATATCTAATTACTATCTTTAAAGGAACTTTTATTTAGTTTTTGTTTTACAAAGTCAATTTTTACTAAAGTATTCATATGAATATAAAACAAATTTTGAAATCAAATAATTATTAGAAATTTAAAAAAATAGTCATCCTTAATTTATTATAATTGCTTTTTTAACAGTACTGCCACTAATTTTCTTAACTCTGCTTCGAAGAAAATACTAAATTTTTTGAGCTAGCATTATATAATGTTTTATTTAATTTATTAATATATAATTAGTTATTTAGTTTATTAATAAAAGTTATTTATTTAATTTAGTATTTCATTTTATAATGTTTTTTAATTAAAGCAACAAATTTCTTTCATTTATAGGTAGTTTAATTAAGGGTGTAATAATCAATTCGTATTCATTTCTATAGTTTTCAACTCAATTTTTATGCGTTTAAGTTTCAGTTTACTAATAAAGTGCATACCTGTAACACTTAAGATTGAGTTTAAGGACTTAAATGTTTTTATTAAACAATAAAATTAAATAACTTGTCTCTGATATCATAATTATCGATGCATCTGTTACCTCGGCATTCTTCTCTGAGTCTTCGTTCCTCTTCATACGCCGCTGCTCTGAGTAGAATGGGAAAAACACAACAAAAGGCCTCACGAACCAACTTCTCGTCTTCTTCCCCGAATCTGAATCGAACGAAAGACCAATTATGCAATTCCTACTATTAGTTGACACACTCGCTATATATATTTATATATCTTGTTCAAATTTTTAATCGTTAATAAAATACTTTTTTATTCATCCTCTCAAATTCAAATACATTTTTTTTTTTTTAACTTGTAGTGGATGACACTGGATGTTAATACAGTTTTTCAAATATTAATCCAGTAATTAAATTTAATTAATTAATTTCGTTTTTTTAAATATAAGTTGCATATATCTACCAATAGATGGCGCCAGATAAAATTAGTGAAAAAAAGTAGGAATTGGATCAAAAAATTTTTTTTTATATATTACGTGTTTTGTTATAGACTTTTCTGACAATAGTTATGCTCAGGGAGAAAAAAATGGCAACAGTTAAAAAAAAATCATTCCAAACATTACGTTTTAAAGTTTTAGTTATTATAACAAGACGTATATGCGCAGGAGAAAATTCTTTCTTTTTTTTTTTTGAAAATCTAGGAAATACTGAAAATGTTTTCAAATGACACTTTCTATAGAAGAAAGAAAAATAAATTTGAACTAATTTATAGTTTTATTTTTTTTTAAGATTATAAGAAGTATAAATAATATGTTGTAGTAAAAAAAATAAATAAATATTATTAGTGATATTAAATTAATTTAACGATGGTGGAAAATTGGGTAGAGGTCTGGTGTTAGGTACCACAGGCTTCATTTTCGAATCCTGGCTGAGGCATGAATGTTTGTGATTTGTTCGGAATTCACGCTAAACTGTAGGTTCCAGTCTAATTAGCCCAACGTATGCAGAGAATGACAAAACCAAACATTAATTTAATGTGTTTTAGTTTTTGGTTTGATTTTTATAGCACGCAAGTCGCCAAAAATGAAGTTCATTCTTTTTTTTAGTAATCTGTGTTTAATAAACTTGCTTAGAAATTATCAACAAAAGCATCTGGATCCAAATCTGCTTGAGTATTTTGATGCATTATTTAGAAACAACTACATTTAGTTTGTTTAATGTAATTGGAAAACTGAACACATTTTTAGCAGTCAAAATATATCATGAGTTCTTAAGACATGTATTTACTGTTATTGCCTTCGTAGTTAATAGGTTTGAGGCTTTTGTATTACATCGAAAATAATAATGTAAACAGAGACCTTGCATTCAGTTACTGAGTATTGCTGACTTTTTAAAACCTAGTATGCAATTAAAATATGAAATAAAATATTTTCTATAACATTTAAGATAAAAATAAATATTTTTCTAACATTTAAACCACTTCCTTTTACATGTTTTTATTTTCCAACAAAATCTCGAAAATATTTTTTAAATTACGAATTCTATTATTTTTAAAGCCTTTGGCGTTCGGTACCACAGGTATCGGGTTCAAATCCCGGCTTTTGCCCATGGGTGTTGTAGTGGTGCGGAATCCACTTTAAGCCGTAGGTCCCGGTCCTAATAGGATCGTAGAGCGCTGCGGGGGCATTGTTACTCCGCGTCCGTGGCTTACCATCAAGTTACACGCGCCCTCTGGGTAATGCAAAGTGAGTAACATCGGCGCAGCCCTTATGGTGAAAGATCACGGTCTATTTGCCAGCTGCATTAGAAAAAAATATATTTTTAAAGCAAAAGCATTACATGTATTAAGGACAGATTCTACGGTTTCATTGCAAAACTGTGCTTAAATATCTTTATATCTTTAACAAAGATTTACTTAGAAATAGATAAGAAAAAGAATGCCTCACAACGTAACTCACCCTTCTTGTTTGCGAGACATACGATCAAGGCGATGCCGCACTCTTGGACGCCAGGGATTTTGGGAACACACAGCAAAGATTCTATGTTAGAACCTAAGCTGCCCTCTATCACAGACACCTGATCCTGAAAGTATAATAGTATATTTTTTGTAAAATTTTCATCAAATTAATGATTATATTTTCTCTTACAGGCAATCACGTTTATCACGTAGGAATCAATATAGTTAATCATTAAAAATAGAAAGATCGCAAAAATTTCAATAGGAAATCGGTTTAAAGTAGAAAACTCAGCATAGATTTGTAAAATTAAATTAAATAAAATAAAGGAAGGCAGTTAAAATATAACTTGGAAATATTATAAAGTAATTCATGGTAGTTTAATTTTTACAACAAAATTAATCGCTTAAAAAGATTTTTTTTTTTTCTGAAACGATATCTACTGTGATTTATCTACCTTGCATAAGGCAGCAACACCATATTAATAAACTTACAATTTATGATAAAGAATCACATATTGTAACCACAGAAGGTCCAAAATACCTAGCTCTAGCTAGACAATGATTGCCAAAAAAAAAAATTTCAGAGGTACATGTCGAACATTAGATAGGTAAATTTAAGAAATCACAAGGAAAAAAAAAAACAAAACAATTTGGCTGTTATCACCTAGGTATGAGACACTTTATCTCTTAGAGATGTGAGACCCCTTTTACCACCTATAGTGTCTCAAGGCAGTTGATGAATAAGTATGTTGATGTAAGACCCTTTACCACCTAGCAGAGAGACACTTTATCTCCTAATGATGTGAGACACTTTACCATCAATAGTCTCAAGGGGAGTTTGATTGTTGATGTAAGACCTTTTACCATCTAATAGTGAGAATTTTTTTTTAATGATGTAAGACACTTTACAACCCATCATCTAAAAGGAGTTTGACTGTTGATATAAGATCCTCTATCATCTAGTAGTGAGACACTTATCGCTTAGTGATGTGAGACACTTTACCATTCATTTTGTCTCAAGGCAGTTTGAATGGTATATTTTTGTGTAAATAAATTAAAAAATATAGGTAATACAATTGGACTATTTTAATATATGCAGCTAAACAGTTCTGTTTGAAGAATATATTTAGTGAGTTTCTCAAATATGTTAATATATAAAAAAAAAATTAAATAAAATTAAAAACAAATGCTCGTTTTTTTTTTGCTATTTTTTTTTATGTCTATTTAATGTTTCTATAGTTATGAATTTTTGCAGTTGAATTGATATAAAATTAAAATTTGTTAAGATTATATATATTATTTATTAAACTGAAGTTAAATAAAATTTAAAAAAGATATATATAATTTTTAATTGCATTTTTAAAATATTTAAATTTATAAAGTAATTGATATGCCTTTAAAAAGAAATTATTAAAAAAACTTACTTGATTAATATCTTCTAAAGTTAAAGATCTGTTTTCTTTTATTGCTGTACGAAAACTGTTACTCTGTATCTGAAAAAGATGCCAAAGTTGAAGCTGATTGCAAATGTCAACATAAATGAAACATTTGTACAGAGTAAACTAAATGTAACTAAATGGTTTAATTTATATTTAAAAATACAATTTAAAAAATATATATTAAATTTAAATGTTAGATATTTTTAATCATTTAACAAGAACCATGTGAATATGTTTACAAGTTTAAAATTCAATTATTTGTATTTTAGCTGTTCTTTTTCTATCATCCTATATGTGTTCGATGACTATGAATTCTTAGAGGCAGTTGGAAATGATATGTCACTTTTTTTATTAGCTTATCATTTGTTAAGATAATATATATCATATATTTATAATATATTAAACAGAAGGATAAATAATTATTAGTTAACACCATCTTGGATAAAACATAATTGTTCTGATATAGCTTTTCAATTTGTTCTTTGCGAGAAAACCACTAAAAGGGTTTATATATACAGTGACGCTTTTTGAAAATTTATAGTTAAATTTACAAGCAACATAAATAAAAAAAAAGAGATATATAATAATAAAAAAAGCCTTTTAAAATTTCATTTTTAAACATGATTCTAAAAGCTTCACTTTCAGTTCTAAATATAGCTTCATTTTGAACTAAGTAAAAGCAGAAGTTTTTGTTTAAAATTAGACAAGCCAAATTTCGAAAGAAAAAAAAAAGATAATGTGGAATATTACTTACAGAAAAAGAAAGTTTTTTTCGTCAAGCACTTTATCACTCATCACCTTAAATAAAAATTCTTAATTTATAAATATTTACTAATGTTTAAAAATAAGCATATTCAAAATATCTTAGGTTAAAATAAGATGTTATTTAAACTATTAAAATTATATTATACTAATATAAAGTATATATTTCAATACTTTTTTTATTATTTTATGGAACTTTAATATTTATTATTAAGCCTCTTATTAATTTTCTTAAAATTAAAACTGTTTCATTTAAACTTTTCATAATCAATTTGATAATTAGTTATTAAATATTAAACCTTATTTTCCAATTTATTATTTTGAAAATTTAAATAATACAATTTTCAAATGTTGTTTCATACCTGTAATATAATAGTAAATTTTTTAATTTTTAAAATTAATTAAATAATAGGTTTTATAAATTTTACCCATAGTTCTTTGACAAGAATTATTATTTCAACTTATAACTTATATAATTAAAGTAGTGCAAAAATATTTCTTGTTCATCCTTGGAAACATTAAGGATAAAAAAAACTGGATTGGGAAGTTTTTTCTAACTGTGAATGGAAAAGAATTATTATTTCAATTTTTTGTTAAAGAGGCATTTTCTTAGGGCAAAAAAGCTCATATAATCTTGTCGATCTTAGCCCTCGTCGAAACCAGGTGTGAAAAAAAAAATTATTTGTTCATCCTTGAAACATTCAAACGGATTTTTCACAAATTTTCAAACTAAAATTTAGGATCAGGTTGAGTTAACTTTGCTCTAGCCGGACTATTTTTTTTTCTATTAACTCTCTCTCCCTGTGAATGTTAAAAAATACTTTTTGTTATTAGATTAAAAATTATTTTTGAACTTGTAGTGGAAGACACTTAATGTTAATACAGTTTGTTTCAAATATTAATTCAGTAATTAAATTTAATTAATTAGTTTTATTTTTTTTTTAGATTTAAGTTGCCTATATCTACCAATAGATGGCGCCAAGAAAACTTAAAAAATGAATGAAAATTATTTATAAAGTACTTTCGGCAATATAGTGAAAAAGATACAGGAATTGACTTTAATTTTTTTTTTTTTTTTTTTATATTACTTGTTTTATTTGTGTTTAAAGCGTCTTATCACATACTGCACTACAGAAAGAGATAAATGTTGTAATTTAGCAATATTATAAATTGATTTATCCCTATTAAGATGAAAATAATCAATTTTTAAATACTATTTTCTTACAATAAAAAACCATTTTAGACAATAAAAAATAGAATTAAACGATGTAAGCAAGGAAAATTACAGCCAAACGATTTTTTAAATGTTGCCAAAATACAAAATAAAAAAAAGAGACAACTTTATATATTTTCGAAAATGTTTCGATAGAATTATTTCCGATATTAAATTTTATTAATTTCGGTATATTACTTTATTAAATTCGGTATGAAATTTTATTAAATTTTCCCTTTTGCGAAGAATTTCTTTTTTTTCTCTTTGTCTCCTTGCATTTTTAGTTTTATAAAAAAAAAAGATTTTATTAAACACGTATCACATGGAGATTATATGAAAAATTATTGGATTTTATATTCGAATTCAACAGTTCTTTTTCTACAAATTTTTTAAAATAGAATTTTTCTAATATAGAATAAATCATAGAATTTTATATTGGCAAAGAATACTTTTGTCAATAAAAAAAAAATTTGTAATGTTTGTAAATATGTATATATATATATATATATATTTACTTTGGGAAATTTAATTAAGAGAACAATTTGCAAAATAATTAAAAAAATATATATTCGCAAAAATAAATTTTATTGAAATAAACTTAAAACGAACAAAACAATTTTTTTTTCCTTTTCAGTTTTAAAAATAATTAAAAAATATTTTTTATTCTCTTTCAAACGTTTAAAAACAATTTATTACATCAAATGAAGAATGCGCTTTTTTTTTTTTATCTGACACAGAATGCTGAATTGTTTTTTTTGTTGACTGTTTAAGTGTTGCAACTGACTTTTTTTTTTATTTATGTAATTCCAGAAGGTTCTAGTTGACGGCTTTTATTTGATTTTAAAAATTACAGCTCTATTAAATTAAAAGGACTTATAAGAATTATATCGTAATTTACACTGATGAATTACGTAAAAATAATAAATCCTCTGTCTCAGTCTTGCAATTTTGAAATTATTTAGATCATAAATTGCAATTTGTTTTACTAATTATTTTTTGTGAATATTAACAATATGCTGATAAACGCAGAAGATTCTTCAAAAGAGTTTTTAAAAACGTAATTTTTTACAATGAATTTTAATTTTTATTTATTTAAAAATAATAATTTGCGATAGTAGTATAATATTCATAAACAATTCTTAAGAATGATAAAATTAATATCTTAATAACTATGAGAAGAAAGATTTATTTTTTACCTTTTTTAATAGAAATATAAAAATCTTTAACATCTTTATTTTTTATTTCTAATTTAATATTAATTTGTAAAAGTTTAATAAATTATATTGAACTTAAAAGGTTAATATATTATACTTGGAAGCTAATATATTATTAGTTAATATAAAAGGTTAATATAGTATACGGAACAAAACTATTAATTAAGATTAATTTTAAAATCGAAATTAATAATTTATTTAATTAAAATTATAACAGTGCATTATATTATTTTGAACAGAACAGGCGACGCCGGCTAATATTTGATAAATTCCTATCTTTTTAAAGTGAATTATTTAAAATGTCAGGCCTTTGATTCTGCGCCGTTATTTTATCTAATAAAATCCATCAAAAATAAAAAATAAATTTTTTATTTTCTGCAGATTAAATTAAATACTAAATATTAAAATTTTATCAGAATATACTTAAAATATTAAATGCGTCGCTACATATAATTTATTACACTAAACCATCTATAAAGCAAAAATGATTCGAAGATTAAATTAATCTAAGAATAAATATTTGATTAAGATAGTATTTGGTTTAAAAACATGCATTATTATATATTGTTGTTGTTATCGAATGCAATGCACTTTGACTAGAAATTATTGATTTAGATCAGGGGTCTCCAAACTTTTCAGCCTTAGGGCCATACTGTTTACCCAGTAAGTACCAAGGGCCAAAACCGTTTTAATTTTTCTGTCATTATCTGTAATTTCTAGACTAGTCACCGAGTACGCGCTTGCTAAATTCGCTGATTCAATTACTACAATTACTATTGTATGTATTGATACGACCGTGATATTTGACGACATCTAGTCGCCAAAAGCGGAAATAGGTAGGTAATATCCTTTATCTCTAACATATGGCGCTAATAGCATCGAAAACGCAGTAACAATTAAACATTCGTGAATAATCTCATTGTTCGAGAAAGTTCTGGTGTATTCCACTCACTTCGAGATCGCAGTAATTGGAATATTACACCGATCCCCTGTATTTTTTTATCCAACTTATTACAGCAGCAATAAGCTATTCGCTGTTCCGGGCCGGATTGATGATAAATGGCCCGCGGGCCGTAGTTTGGAAATCCCTGATTTAGATTATTGGTCTTTCGCAACAATAACAGGAGATTCGTAACAAATTCGAAGTTACACAAAAGGCCCCACAGACCGAGAGGGTCTATTACATAGCATTTCCCTTCTACCATTACAACTTAACAAGCATCCGGGATTACGTACCTTCCTCAAACACAAAAAAGAAGGTTTTCCTGACTTATAGATTTATCACGTCTATGAACAGTTTTGATTGGGCTTTAGTTAATTGGTTTCGAACCGAACTTTTCTCCCATCTCCACCGATCCATTGAGGGCCTGAATGGCCGAGTGGCTAGCGCTCTGGCGCTCGCTACCACAGATTTCGGGTTCGAGTCCCGGCGGTGCAATGGATGTATGTAGTGGTTCAGAATCCACTTTAAACTGTTAGTCCCGGTCTCTTTAGCCTAAAGTGCGCACAAGATAATCGTAGTGCAACAAACCAAACCCCGATCCATTGAGTTTCTTTTATTCGGTAGCGTAAAAATAAAAATTACATTTTGAATGCATGGCTGTCTTTATTGAAGTAATTAAATGTGACTAAATATTACTCAAATTAATTTAATAAAGAGCGCAAGTAATTAACCGTTAAAATAATTGGAAAATAATGACAATAATCCTTGAGAAAGATAATGTGATTCCATTAAAGTTAATTAAACAGTAATTGTTCTTTATGGAATCATCTGTGAAATTAATTTTTTTACTGAAAAGGAAAAAGGGATTGAAAACAAATTAACTACTTACATAGAAGCATTGAATTATTTCTGGCTGTAGCAAAATACACTTGCAAAATTACTTCCCTATCATGACATATTGTGGTATATTCCCAGTAATTAAAATCAGAGTTACAAATAAAATTAAGCATAACCTTTCGAAAAAAGGGACTGAGATTTCGCTAGCGTTTTTCGTGTTTTGTCTTTCTTTTATTTTACAAAAGTAGACTCGTACGCCACGAACAGTGGGCAATGTGGGAAAGTATTGCATTTGCGTGTCATGAGTTAGAGAGTCTGAAAAACTTGAAAAACAGCCTGGTTGTCGATTGAGCCGCTAAATAGACTCTTTCATAATCATCTTCTAAAACAGTGACTGCAAGGAATGTCACCAGGGATTCCGAATCCAAACCTTCTTACTCTCTAGTTGCATGTTTTGCCATTGAATTTATTATATTAATTATAATTCAAATATGCCCGACTCGCGGATCAGTGGTAACGTGTGCCACTGGTGAGTGGCGCTGTGGTTCAATCTCCTGGTGGCATTATTGTAGACACTGTTTCAAAAAAAGAGGAGATTCGATGGCATATGTGATGTCTAGCATCTTGTCTCGTTAGGTTGGGACCTCCTGGTTGTAATTTTCCGAATTTTCTTCCATACAATACGAAAATGAGGGGTATTTGCCGCTAAAAGGACAGGGCCCTCCTTCAGTGGCACGGAGCCAAGTCAGACTTCTACCTACGGGTGCTCCATCCCAACAGAAGATGTTGCTGTTGCTGTTGGGACCGACTTGGGATCGGGTTGCTGTCGACCAAGTGGGATAAGTAACAACAACATAATTCAAATATTTCTACAATATTTATCGTGCCTATTCATGGCCTAGTTATGACAGCTTTTAGTTCGAGTCTATTTATTGGGAACAACTTATTTAAATGGAATAATTTAGAACATTCTCAACACAAAAGGAAAGGAATGCAAGGATGGTACTGTAAGTTTACTGAAAAAAAGGACAAAATTTGGGACAAGTTATGAAAAATTTAATTTTCCATTTTTACCTATAACAACTGGTACAAATTCTTTTGACTCTAACTAAGATGATATAATGTAGTATCTATCACAATTAAATATTCAATGGGAACAAAAACTGATTCTTAATCAGCACTACCTACATCAGCATCTGGGTATTGTTGAGAGAAAATCGAAAGAACTCGAGCTATGCAGACCCAAATGTTAAGGCAAGATTTTTTATCGTAATCTTTACAGTGCAACCCTTACTCGGTTAGCAATAAGACTTATAATAAATTTGCTAATATTATTTACGTAAAAAATAAATGTAATATATTGCATTATTTGCAGTTGTTTTCATATCTATCTGGAAAATATTGACTTAAAGAAAGTTAAATATATTACAAAAGTAAATTCTATGTGCTATCTTTGTAATTATGAGAACGAAGCTCAAACCCCGACAAATAAGTCTGCCTAAAAGTTCCCGTTTCTACGCCAGAGATGGGTATAGAAACTGGAGCTTTCCAAAGGGAGCTTCTTTTCCATTCTTTATATTATCGATAAATTTAAAGGTTGGAAAATCCATCCATTTGCTTGCAAAAGTATAAAAAGAAGAGACGAATCCTCCTGTTGCCATCTCTGAGAATATTTTTTCAGAATTATGGTGGTAAAAAGTGGGTGCAGTGTAGTAGGCTCCACGTGGTACACCTTGAATAACACTGAATCTGTTACGTATCTGCTATATTGTGGTACATGACGCAAAGGACTAGAAAACAACAACAGTGAAGACCAATATTCATTTCATTATAAGTTTACGTTAAAAATATTGCTAATTATTATATTAATTTTTATATGTACAGATAAAATAATTTGATTATTGACGAATTTTTTATATAATACAAAATTCAATTAAGTATCAAAATTCAATTCAAGTGATGTAATTTATTTTTGATTTTTTTTTTTTTTTTTTGCCCCATAAGAAAAGAGTGAGTAAAATCCGAGTCTTCAGTTTACTGCACGGAGTTCATTTCGGTAAACTTTATATTATATAGCTCGTTTAGTGTTTTCAAATCTTAATTCATTTCTTTATATTCTTTAACAATGAAAATAATGATTAACTGTAATATTTCTAAATAATGAACGCTTTAGGTTATTAAATCTTCATTTTTTTTCCCCTTCTCATTCCCTGTCTCTGGATAAAACTTTGAAAAGAATATTGATTCTCGTCTTTTTATCGTCTTAATTGAATTTTTTTATTTCTCATAAGTTGGCTTTGTGTTCACTTATGTATCCGACGATCTGCCCATCCACGGATAAGTAGAAAAGATACTACATGCCCGGAAGACTTTTAGGAGTACTATTTGCATATCGTATAAAAAATACTCCCGCTAGACAGCCTGAGTGTCAATAAAGATGCAAGACAATTGCATATGCTGCCACGATCACTATCGTATTTTCTAGTTTTTGATCGAAGTGACTGTAAAAGATGCTGCACACAGATTTAAACATGAAACTTGAATCACTTCAGCTAAGTATATTTTCGCTGAGCTACGAGTTGAGTAATAACGTAGTGTTGTACGAATTACTTATTATTTATTTTTAAGTTTTCATTTATATGATAGAATATATTGTTAAATAAAATGTGGCGCTTTTGTATTTTTTAAAATAGGTTGTCAAGAATTTAACAGATTTTACAGTATATAAATATTTGTACTTGTTTAAAAAATGCAGTTGTTCAATTCCTTCTATTAGCTCACACTCTCCCTATATATATCTTGTTCAAATTTTTAATTGTTCATAAATACTTTTTTATTCATCCACTCAAGTTCAAATACATTTTTTTGAACTTGTAGTGGATGACACTTGTTGTTTATACAGTTTTTTTTTTCAAATATTTATACAGTTTTTTTAAATATTAATTCAGTAATTAAATTTAATTAATTAATTTTAGTGTTTTTAGATTTAAGTTGCATATATCTACCAATAGATGGCGCCAGATAAACTTAAAAAAATGAATGAAAATTATTTATAAAAGACTTTGTGCAATATAATAAAAAAAAAAAGTGGGAATTGACTTAAAAATTTTTTTTTATATTACTTGTTTTATATATAGTTATGGAAAAATATTACTCAGACTTTGTTTTTAAAATCTGCAACTACCTTATATTTTCGCTAAAATAATTTTTACACATTATTACATAGAGCTATTATGTTTGAAAATAAAAAGTAATAATTATTACTAACTAAATTAAAACTAAATTTCAATCAGTGTATCATCTGTGTAGAAAAATAAAAAGATATAAATATATATATATATATATATATATATATATATATATATATATATATATACACACACCAAAGATAAAAGCTGTTTTTAGATGTTTCTGTATATGTGGCTAACGACAATGTCTATTTGTTATATTTTTTAAACATCCAGATTTAAAAACCTTTTCCATTTATATATTTCAATTTTTAGTCACATTCTTTATAATCATTAGAATGATGATAAATACAATCTAAAAATATTTATACATTCTTGATATTAAGAATCAGATGTTAATATAAGACATGACGGAGTATTTTTTCCAAACCTAAATCCAATTTATTAGTAATCGATGCAAAAGATTTCATGAATTTAGACAACATTTTGATATCATGTAAAAACGATCAACATAACATTTGATACCATGTAAAGCATGATCAACATAACATTTGAAATCCTGTAAAGCATGATCACCAAACATTTGTTATCAAAACATGATCATCATATCATGTAAAGCATAGATCACCATTACATTTGATATCATGTAACGCATGATCAACATATTTGATATCATGTAAAGCATGATCAACATAACATTTGAAATCCTGTAAATCATGATCACCAAACATTTGTTATCAAAACATGATCATCATAACATCTGATATCATGTAAAGCATGATCACCATAACATTTGATATTATAACGCATGATCAACATATTTGATATTAGTAAAGATGATTAATATTCGATATCATGTATTAACTTTTTGAAAGGGAAATAACTAGTTATCATAAAAAGAAGGAATAAGAAGGAATTTTTATTGTTTGTATTAATGAAATAAAGAACTAGTTAAACGTTGAATCCCCATGCCTTTCGAAAAAAAACGACTCTTGGCAATTGGTTAGAATGTCCATCCATATTTATCTTCTAAAGGCCACCCATGAATAGATCATTTCGATATTTCATTCAATTACCAAAGCCGGGAACGAAATAATCAGACACGGAACATTTAGTCGATTCCGGCAGCATCGTAAAGTATAGCAAATAACGATTTTTGCAAAAAGAAAAGAACGGAAAAAGAGTAATAGAAAGGGGGAAAAAAGGTATCATTCGCGTGATGCTGTCCACTTTTGAATCACGACCCATCTTTAAATGACACAACGTAAAAGAGCTGGGATGACTTTTTATCCTGCTCTTACTCTCTCCCTTGCAGCAACAGACGCAAACGATCTACGCAGCAGACGATTCTAAAGAGAGAGAACTGTCCCTTCGATTTTGTTCGATCGCAAGAGACAAATATTGGTTCTTTGTTGTTGACATTTGCCCGTGATGACCTTCTTGCACGAGATTATACAAGGACAACGAAATTGAAACGCTGGCCACACATAAAAAAGGCGTGAGAGAGAGAGAGGAGTAGAGGAAATTGGAAAAGGTGTTTATCTATTCTCGGGAAGGATAAACTGTAAGGGGTGGTGGAAGAAAACGTTCCACGGGCAATATTTAGAATGAAGAAACTAAAAAATAATCACTTAGATGCAATAGTGAAAAGACACATACAATTGCAGTGTCAACTAGCTAAAACTTTTCAACTAAAACATTTACTTAAAGGTGTTTTGATTGCTACTAAAATTAAAGGCATGGAGGCGAGAAAATTCACTGCTCGAAATGATCTTTCAGAATAAATGTTTAAACGCAAAAATTAAAATAGCTATGCATAATTAAGGAATAGTGTTATTCTACAATATGGAAGCCACCAATATAATAAAGATAACAATCTCAAGAATAATAATAGATAATTTCAATGATTAAAATTAATTATCCTTTCAATTGAATACTATATTATTAGTTAATTTAAAAAAAAATGAATGCTAAGTCAATTTTTTATGAATGCTAAGTCACCAAACCACTTATTATTGAAAATCAAAATTTCCTGCTTATATTGTACACTGACTGCTTAATCTACTCTGGTAATTTTCAATGGTAAAAGTAAATTAATTGACATAATATTTACATTTCTCTTGTGCCTATAATATTCAATAAGACTCTAATAGAATGTAAATTCCATTCAAGGCATAAAAGATAAAACATGTTCCCACATAATAAATTCATATTCATAAATTATTTCAATTTCTCCCTACTATGTATATCAATTGTACACGTTGAATTTGTGAGCACATTAAATTTTCTCTTACTAAAAAGTAAAATATAATGATATATGGTCTCTTAACATGAGTAATTCCTTTTGCGAATTGATATTATATTTATTACATGAGAAGTCCTGATATGTGACCATGTCTTAATTGGGATCATGTCTTCGTATGTTGTGATCTGATATGTGGCCACGTCTTAATTGGTTCTCATAGACGATGATGGGTACTTCTGCTTTTTACCCCTTCAATTGTGCCAACAAGGATAAGTTAATTTAATTTAGCCATACCCTAAAAATTTATTATAATTTTAGGAGATAAAGGCAATTTCCTTACTGCCTTTTTTGTCTCATAATTGTGAAGTTTTTTAATTATCATCATTATTAAAATGCGAGACTACAATGATTTGTAAACTACCAATTTTCAGTAGAAAATTCATAGAAAATGTATAGTAGCCTACAAATCATTGTGGTCTCGCATTTTAACAGAAAGAAAAAAGTAGTAAAAATTGTAGGTTACTAATTTTCTATGCTATGTAGTGAGAAAATTAGTAACCTTAATTTTCTATATTTTGTATTAGTAAAAAATAGTTATTACTAATTTTTCTATACGTGTTGTAACTAATTACATAGGAAAATAGTAGGGTCAAATTTTTCTAAAAACTCTACCAGCATTAATGCGCACAGATTTCATTTTGCTATACTTATCTTTATTAGATATATGTTATTATTGAAAAGAGAAGTTATGAAGCCTCACTGGGTAGAGTCTTTCCTAGTTCCAGTGCTATAAGCTAATAAAATACATTTTGTATATGTAACACGTTTTATTTGGGCTATTTGGCAAAGTAATAAAATCTCTATCTCGTGCCATATAACTTTTTTCCAGGTCTTAGTCTTAAGCTGGGGTAAAAAAAGGTAATAAACTACGAAGGAAGAGATGAGCTATAAATGAGCACAAAAAACGTTGAAGAGCTGTTAAACCTTCTCTTTATTATGAGCGCATTATTTTAATGACTTGCACAATGTTTTGCCATTTTTTACTTTATAGAACATTCAATTGATTTTTTTTCTCATAAAAATTAAGTTATTCAAGATTTGTTTTTGCTTTTAAGCCCTTCTTTATTTTATTTGATAATTAATCCAAATGAAATGTCCCAATCATAAAAATATCAGAATCACGCTAGAGATGTATATTTCTGTTGTTTATTTACTGTATTAATTTTCGAATATTTTCATTTAATTAAATAATTAATTCAATTTTTACTTTTACCTTAAAACGTAATGAAAATGTGTAAGTAAAGCCTTGTATTTAAAACTATCAATTTTTATGTATTTTTTTTTTCCTTTCAACTGATTTAACAAAATCAAATCCATTAAAAGATCTTCAGATGCACTTTTATTCTCAATTTAATTGCACAGTATTTCAAATGGTTATTGTGGTTATCTTTTGTACATCAGAGGATTTCGTGCTACACTTTAGTGTCCACAAATGAACCACTGGTTGCTTATAAAAAAGGAGGGCTTGGTTTCAAAGTGGAGATTTGGAGTAGCTATTCCAGCATTTGGGGGCCGTTTTGAAAAGTTACCAGGAAAATCTGGAAAACTTAAATCCACAAACTGGCTATTGATCCGAAGCACCTACACACTGTTGCAATCGCCATCGAGCCTACACTGAAAGCATTGATTGCAACAGACGCCGCCAAAGAATTTGAACTGAACCATCCTATATGCTAGTTGCATATGATACCACTGAGACGTGACGATTGACTCAATGAGTAAAACACTTTTATACCGCTAATAAAAGAAAATAATTTTAATTTCAAAATGTTATTCTATTGAGAAAGATTCTAAAGAGCGAACACAAATGTTTTTTTTTTATTTCGAATTGTGAATATAAAGTTGATGAAACTACTAGCATTTTTTGTCCCACTAGCAATTTGTTTAGTTTTGTGCATCTAGTGTTTGTTTTATCCCTACACATTACAACATATCGTTTTATTTTAATAACTCATTATTTCGAATTGCATTATTATTTGCTTGTGGAAATTAACAACATACTAATTTAAAAAAAATACTTGTTTGGACATATGCAGCATTATTTAAAATAATTAAATACATAATAATGGGAAAATGCATAATATTTATTATTTTTTACTTTGCTCATTCAAATAATTTGATTTTTTTTTTTTCTTATACATTGTATTAGTTTATTGATAAAGATGTTAAGCAGATACCTATTATTTTTTTTCGTAAAAAAGGAATGCAGAAGAGTGAAACAAAACAGTGGTTTTCATTGTGAAAGTTCTCGATTCTAGATTTGATATCCACACTTTTTCCCTTTCTCTTAACTTTTCTGCTGTTTTCTGAATATTTTTGTTCCTTTCGTGCTTATCGCCAGTATTAATCTCTGTCTCTCCCTTGGAAACTATTTTTAGAATCTTGTCTTGTCGATGGATGGAGGGGGAAAACTGATTTGTCATCTTTTTGTATGAAAAACGATTCACTGAAAGTCACCTTCACCACGTGTGTGCACCAGAGGAGGGATTTAGAGGGGAAAAATAAACTGGACAATATTAACGTTACCTTCCATCAAATATTTGATCTTCATCGCAAACATAAAACTGTGTTATTTTCTACTTGTTATAAGAAATGAAATTCGCTTTTTTTTATTGAGGATATTTTTATTTCAAAAGATTGTAATGAGACAGCTACTTTTACATTTCAGCTGTAGCTATTTTTTTAACTCAGAAATTTCCAATAAGTGTTTGACCTCTTTCACCTGGGTAACTTTATTCTTTATCAAAAATAAATTACTAAAATTGACTAAAAAGAAAATAAATATCAGCTACAATACTATTTAATTCAAATTAGTGCTTTCCCATTATCATTCGTTATTTATGGCCGATTCTAGGTCTAGTAGTAATGTGGTCAGCTAACATATAGGAAGGCTTCAATTTAAAACCACGGGTGGTGTGCATTGTAGTTACGAGGGCACTCGATGGCTATTTAAACACCATCAACAGACAGGCTTTCTTTTTTGGAGATTTTCTGGTTTCTCTTCCATATGGCATTCTATTACAGGAAAGTTACTCCTAAAGGTCCTCCCTGAAGCCAATGTTTTCATTCATCACCCGTCTGTAGATTGTGCGAGGGGTAGATAGGGTTCGGTAGATTGTGCGATTGTCCATGAGATCGATCGATTCCATCAAATATTATCTCCTATATATATGGTTATCAAACTAATGGAAACACACTAGAGTTATAAGAAATAAGGAATCCTTTACTAATATGACGTAGGACCACCTTTAGCAAACAATACAACTTGTATTCGCCTAAGAATCGAATCATGTAAATGCTGGATAGAGTTTAGAGGAATATTGAACCATTCTACATGGAGATATTGTGAAAGTTCCGGAAGAGATGCCAGTGGAGGATATCGATTCCAGATTGCTCGCTATACAATAGACCATAACGGTTCGATGATATTGTGGTTGGGGACAGTGCGGTCTAAGGTAGATGTTTCACTTCACTCTCATGTTCATCAAACCAGGATTGGACAGGTTCCGTTGCATGGATAGGAGCATTATTATCCTGGAAAATTCCCAGTAACAAGGTTTGCATCATAGGATGAACGTGGTCAGATAAAATTTCTCTATACATCACTCCAGCGATCATTCCTTTCAGGATTATGATTGGCCTGGCAGAAAACCACGACATGACTTCCCATAGCATGGCAGATCCACCTCCCTGCTTGACAATTGGAAGGAGAAAATCATGAATATACACCTGCTCCAAACATGCGTCCATCCTGTTTGTGGGGAAAAGCGTGAAAGATGATTCATCTGACCCTACAACTGTCTCCCAATTGACCAGGTTTTGTGGTTGTGACAACGTTGTAGACAACGTTCGATAGATGTGACAAGTGGCTTGATAATTGCTGCTCTGCTGTAAATGTCCTGTTTATGAAGATGCTTCCGAACTGTAATTATTGACATTGGAAGATCCAGATCTGACTGAGCTCCGCGATCACTATGACTGCGGTTAATTTCTTTTTAGACATTACAATCTGTTTCAATACCTGTCGGTTTCTTTCACTCAGCTTCTCCTTCCGTCTACTATTTAGCTTTGCTGAGCTTAGTGACTTTAGACACCTTACCAATACATAAAGGCAGGGATGTTTCGGTCACAGTTGCTCCAGTTAGTTCGGCTCCTACAATATAGCCTCTTTGAAAGTCTGTGAGGTTTGTCATTTTATTTTTATATTAGAAAAGCTGGCAGTTAAGATTACGTTTTAACGCTTACAAAGCGCATTCTTAAATGTCATTTTTATTCACAGATATTTCCTTTATTTTTATATTTTGATAACCACCTGTATATTACCTATATATATATATATATACATGTGTGTGTGTGTGTGTGTGTGTGTGTGTGTGTGTGTGTGTGTGTGTGTGTGTGTGTGTGTGTGTGTGTGTGTGTGTGTGTGTGTGCGTAAATACATACTTATAAACACTCATGTCCATAAATTAAGGATAATGAAGTTCAGGCAAAGAAAGAGACAGAAGCAAAACAAATTTGACTTATTTGTAAAGTCTATTTATTAAACAAAAGGTAAAGAGCAAAAAAAGATGCTATATGTTTGACATAATTAATAAAAAATGCGATTTTTACTCCCTGGAGCAAATTTCAAAAAGAACCTATTTACAAAAAGCAGTATAGCATGGTTAGTATGATGGTGAATATGGAGCATGTCTCCCGGACGATGCATTACAGGCCTTACAACGCCTAGGCATGCTGAGTATCAAATTATCAATCTGTTCTTGGGGAATATTACACCACAAATCAAGCAATGCTCTCCGAAGTTCCGGTTGACAGGTGGGAGGCTGTTGACGGACTGCAATTCGTCGGCCAAGCATATCCCACACATGCTCTATTGGATTCAAGTCCGGTGAGTATGCTGGCTAATCCATACGGGTGATATTCTCCAATTGAAGGCATTCGTCTACAATGTTTGCACGGTGAGGACGGGCGTTGTCATCCATAAACAGAAATTCAGCACCCATGGCACCCCGAAACAAACGTACATGTTGTTCCAGAATGACATCCCGATAGATGTGGCCTGTCATCGTTACACTCTGAACATGCAGGTCAGTTCTGGAACCAAGAATAATTCCTCCCCCAAACGAGCCATCCTGCATCACCGTAACGGTGTCGTTCAATGGTGTTCTTTTGGTGGTAACGGGTACCTGGCGCTCTCCATATGAAAGTCCGGCGAGAATCAGACTGCAAACTAAACCTGGACTCGTCGGAAAACATCACACCAGACCACTGTTGCGGTGTCTCCAATGCATGCTCTCTACTCCAGGTTAATCGCAGGCGACAGTGAGTTGCGGTAAGTGGAACACATCTGACAGGCCTACGAGCATATAGACCAATGTGCCCTAAGCGTGTGTACAAGGTCTGCCTTGAAACTGTCGTACCGGTAGCTGAAGAGAGCTGACGAGACAGGTCTGATGCTGTGTTCCGTCTGTTTCTTTTGGCAGTAACTGCTAAATACCGGTCCTCATTCGGCGTTGTAACTCGGGGGCGACCTGTGCTGTAACATCTACTCACATTACCATCATCTTGGAATCGTTGCCAAAGCCTGGAGATGACACTCTGGGCGATTCCAAGTTCCTCGGATACTTCCAGCTGGGTACGTCCACATTCCAGTAGTCCGATCATTCTACCACGTAAAAAATCATCCAAAGGCTTCCTTTGTGCCATAACTATGCGGTTATTGCACTGAAAGGCTTTTAAAGCGCTTGTGAACAATTTTACTTCTTTGCCACCATTCCTTATATACCTCTCTTACACTCTCGTCATTGTGACGTACTATCCGCGCCATCTGGTGATTTCCTGTAATTTGCATATTCTTCTTCAAGATGTGTGTGATAATTCTAGAGGTGAAATTTTTATTTTACTCAATTTCTGTGTGATTCTGAATTATCCTTAATTTATGGACATGAGTGTATATTCAACATATAAGCTGATTTTTCTATTTTCAACTGACGTTTGATTTTTTAATTTAATTCGTTGTCTGTGAAAACAAACAAATAAAAAAAAATTTAAGTTAAAAATTGAAATCGAAGTTCTTCGAAGTTTATAATTATCTACGCATTAATTTTCTTGTCTCAAAGTATTTCATATGAATTTATACGCTTACTAGATTACTATTCTATTTAAAAAAAAAGTGGTTTTATTTAGGGAAAAAATAGTAACAGTAAGAAAAGGAATGTTATGCAGAATAAATTATTTATTCGGTGGCTTATTTTGCTTAAGCTTATATTCATGTTCATTTATGTGTATCCAGTCATAAAATACTATCCGGCCTTTTGAGATGTTACGCCTACATTTCCAAGGCTACGACTTCATTATTGCAAAAGCATCTGTTCAGCTATTCAATTTTATTGGTTTCTATGATCTTAGAATAAAACCCAATATTCCGCACTATAATTCTTCTAAAAAGCATTCTTTTATTGATATTCTCTATTTCTAACATTTATAGCATTCTCTATTCCTGACTTAGGCAGTTTAATATAGAATCGTTTGAAATAAGAAACTTTCCTGCGTTACCGATGCCAACAAAGAAATAAATAAAAGAATTTAAAAAAAAAAGTACCAAAAGACTTTTTTTACTTTAATCCTTTAATCCTTGGAAGACCATATCTATTACTGAATAGAATGGAAAAAAAATTATAAACTTTTTCGAACTAACATAAAGAAAACTTTTTACGATACCGCCAAAGAATTCGTGAGTAAGGATACTACATGCTTGGAAAAAAAGGTTTTTTTTCGATTAATTTAACACAGGTTAGAAAAGTAAATGATGCTTTAAAAAACATTTTATTTCATGAGCATTTTATTTTCTTTTATAAAATTAACTAGTTCAAATTGAAATACAAGTGATTCAGCCGATTCTCGTCTGCTGTCATTTTTCATTTTAATGGTCAAATAATTTTAATTATTAATAATTCACTTTATACAATTTTTAATCAATATAGTCGCATTTAAATTAACTTTACAGAAACTTTAAATAGTAAATAAATGGAAAAACTATTGATATCCTACTATTTAAAATTTTTTAATAAAGTTTTGAATATTTGGTATGCATTATATTTTATTTAAGGTAATAATTACTTGATAATGATTTACTAATTATATTTTGATATTTTAAAAATGGATTATGTAATTAAATAAATAATTTTAAAATTTTTATATATTTTAATGATTTGCTATTGGGATGTAAGAATATAAAGATAAAGGGCCTGTTGGCCGCGTGACTAGCTCTCTGGCGCTCGGTAGCACAGGATTCGAGTCTCAGCGGTGCCATGGATGTTTGTGGCGGTTCGGAATCCACTTTAAACTGTAGGTCCCGATCTAATAGGATCGTAGAGCTTTGTGAGGGTAGTGTTACTTGCATGCAGCATATCTTCAAGCTACGCGTGATACTGCTAAATGAATAACAGCGTCCGTAGGTGCAGCTCACTTTGGGCTGCTCACAGGGACATGGTCAATACGACTCAGTCCTCGACGCAATTACAAAAAGAATATAAAAATAATACAAATATTTGAAGTTTTTGAACATCTTACAAATGTACTATAAATACGATATATATATTGTATTGTAAACATTAAACAAAATCGAAAAAAAATAACTGTATACATTTTAAAACAATGGGAAGTGGAGGTTTTTTTGCCATATTTTATTACAGGATGTCAACCACAAATCTTAAAATAACTCGTAATTTAATTCAAAAATCATTAAAATTAAAAAGTATATAAATAATTTGAAAAAGTATTCTTTTATATCATTTTTACTATTTACAAATACCTTTGTATAGCTTTATAAATCTCTGTATGTTCTGATGTCTTAGTTACTACACCAATGCAAACCCGATACATATATACACATCTGTCGAATACATGTTGTGATTATTGTTATTTATATATTGATATATCTTAATATTACTGTATAAAACCTGTTTACTCTAGAAGTTTTACTAAAATGATCCAAAAAAAATAAGTAAATTAATACATATACTTACATATTGATTGACCTTGAGCTGTAAACTGCTGTAACTGTCATCATTCAAGCTCTCTAAAAGAACAGAGAACAAGTAATATTAAAAAAAAAAAAAATTTAAAAGTCAATCCCCACTTTTTTTCACTCTATTGCAGAAAAGTCCTTTATAAATAATTTTCATTCAGTTTATCTGGCGCCATCTATGGGTATATATATGCAATTTAAATCTAAAAAAATCTAAAATTAATTAATTAAATTTAATGAATGAATTAATATTTGAAAAAACTGTATTAACATCCAGTGTCCTCCACTACAAGTTAAAAAAAATGTATGGATAAATGTATGAAAAAATTCAGTGGATAAATGTATGAAAAAATTCAGTGGATAAATGAAAAGTATTTTATGAACGATTGAAAATTCGAGTGCGAGCTAATAGAAGGAATTGAAAAAATACAACAGATATTGAAATGTTCCTCATTCACTTTTCAACAAGATGTATCTGAAATTTGTTTGTTCAATATATTTCATGTTTAATTAGAATAAACGAAGTTTAAACTATTGTTACCAGCAGGCTAAGATTTCTAAACAATCTTTTAAATACAAGACTTCCATAATATTTTTACAAAAATAGTAAAATTATTTCAGTTTCACAATAACCGATTGATTTAATTACTTTGTTTGCAAATTTTTTTTACAAAAATATTTCATAGATTACAATTTGGATTCCAATGGATGCCAGTATTGCACATATGTTACAGTTAACACTCATGACCACTAGCAAATTAAAAATTCACCCCAATACGATCTCATCTTGGAAAGGAAGGAACAAATTGAATTGCATTTTTCTTTCCGCGGTTCCTTCTATATCTCATTAAATATTCCATTAACGTAATAGGAATTCAGTATTTTTTCCTAAACAATTCTGTAATTGAAAAGAAAATTAAATTTAGGATCGTAAAATGTTACAGCTTTTTTTATATCTCAATTAAATAAACAATAATCTAATTTTTAAAGAATTTTACAATGATATTTATTTCGTTTTGATACAGTTCACTGTGTAATGCAATTGCTGGAAGATAATGTAAGTAGACCTGTGCGAGTTTCTTCGATGTCACATTTGACGTAGTTTCCAAATTTGGGTAATAAAAGGCGGGGAAATGTAGCAGTATCTTCCAGAGTGCATCTTACGTAATGCTGAATCTGCTACAAATTTATCACTGTAGCACAAATAACCGCAGGTCATAATGTGCAACATTAGAAAACAATAATATTCCTTTCTGAAAATGTCTGTCCTTCAAAATAATGTATTAAAAATATTTTAAATAACAGAATATTTATTCTTCTTGTGTTAAATCCAAAACATTATAAATCTTTCGAAAGACTTCAATTAAAATTGAAATCTGGGATGTTTTCATTACATATTTGTATGCATTTATATTTGTCATTAAGAAAATAATAGTTTTACGTGCGTAAAAGAAATGTAGCCTAAATTAATATCTAATTTCTGTGACTGAAGAATTTATAAATATTTAATGCTACTTAAAATCTGCATATTTTTATGAACAGATTTCCCATTCAATTTTTTTCTTTTATGAGTAATTTTATAATTAAATAAATGTAATTTTTTTCGTTTTTTGTGTAATTTCATTTCATCCGATTGTCATTTCTAGATATAAATAAAAATAACGATACTGATTTTTAGTACTTTTAAAATAATATTTTGTTCGATCTAATTTGGTAATCCCAAAGTGTATACTTCTTTCCTTAACTTGTAAGCCTCAACAATATTATGAAGTATATTTGATTAATTGATTTAATTTAATACATTGTTTAATAATTACAGATAATTTATTTAATAATTATATTTTTTAAAACAAAGTGAGTGTTTTAAACTAATGGACATTTTGCTTGTTGTCCTTCCTCCTAGATTTTTAAGATACGATATTATTCAGGAAGAATCAAGGAATAGATTGAGAGTTTAATAATGACTTTCAGCATGATTACCAGATGTAACGTTTTCATATTTATGCGTTGCATTGGAGACAATTTGGAAAACTTCGACCAAGCAGTCTGATTGTTAATGAGTGGCACACCAATACGATCACTACCAAATATATTCGCTTTTCGATTCAGCGAGAATCGAACTTTGGGCTCGTTAAAGGCTCCTTCCCACCGAGGCGAGAGGCGTTGAAGATTCACGCGGCAGGCGAAAAATTTTTTCGACCCTTTCGCAGCGAAACGTCACAAATAGCATTACGCCCAGTGAAGTTCCGCTTCGAGTTGCAAGTTGATCAACTCGAAGCGGCGGATTTCAAACTGGTTTCAGGCGAACGTGGTGAGGCTAGTGATTGGTCAACTCTTCACGCTTAAACGCTTCTCGTCTCGGTGGATACGAGCCTTGACAGTCGGTCACGAATGAAACTTTAAAAAAAAAAAGCTTAAATAAGTATAAATTTAGGGTGCATTCTAATAATAACACATCTTTGTCGGGGACCATTATTAATGATTTTAATTGCAAGACTTTTCAGTTTAAATTTAACCACTTAAGATTAAGGCTTAATTTGCTATATACCTGTCTTCATACAATGCAGAATTGAGAGGGAATTGAATTTGAGCCTTATGATAATGCTCATTAGATTTTTAATGCTCATTAGATTCTAATGTTTCAGAGATTCAAGTTTGACTTTAGACACACCATCCTATATAAATCACAATGCATATGTGATATATATTTCATAACATGGGGTTCTTGAGCATTAAGTAATTGACCACGAATTTGTTTTTATATTCGAAGTTGTGCACTTCAAAAAGGTTCACTATATTAAGTTCATCAAACGGAAAGGAGAGAATAACTATTTTCAAGAACATTTTCAAAGATAATTACGTCACATTTAACTATCATATTGGAGGAAAACTGAGAAAATCCAACCATCCACTGCCAAAACTTCCTGTCACAAACTCCGATAGGTCTATTGGCTTCTATGGGTACTGGTAAAATTCTATCTCCATTATATTGTCAATAACTATGAAGGTCTGATATAAATTTGTATAAGGCCTAGAGTGACGTGTTTAAAATAGTTTAACATCGCAATTCCTTTTCCTTCTTAAAAACTAAAATTTAATAAAAATCTTTGACAAAAGATCATTAAAATTCCTCTATTTTTTACATTTAATTCCACAAAAATCTCAATAAATTACAAAATAATAGTGTTAAAATATTCAAATTTATCTAGTTAAAGTATCATAAAATTTTAACTTGAAGTAAACAGTAATAGTTGAACAGTAAAATGACAAAAACCCTCATGAATCACAAAAGCAAGGGGGAGCTCAAAATTGATAGATTCTCCTTTCAAGGACCGATTGACTTACGGTAAACTTTGAACTTTGCACGCTTTTTTTTTTTTTTATTTATTTATTTATTTTTCCCTTTTTCACTTTGGAACCAGGAAGGGAGAGGGAAAAAGAGAAAAGGGAAAGTGAAGTGTGGAGTGAAGAGTTCCAGGCAGTATGGATGGTACAAAGAATAAACTTGGTGTTTAAGAGGATTTTGTAAATACTGATATATAATTGTGTTTTGTGTGTGATGTGTTGCAGTTGTGCAGTGCTGTCTTTACAATGTTAATAAATATGGCAGCTAAATAACACGTAGATTTTTTTTTTTTTTTTTTGAGAAATGATTTAGTTTATATCCACGCGAAACACTGAATCAAGACCACACCCATATTTGACCTGAGTTTTGCTAAGGGTATCGAAAAAACACACATAATCTTCAAACTTTTGATCTTCCAACTATGTAATGTATTCCTTTAGAAAGATAAAGGATTATATGCACTGTTTAATTCAACAATAAAATAAAAATAAATAAATGTTTGAATCAATTTAGCTAAGTTTAGATTACTCCTTCAAAGCTAGAAATTAAAAGGCTTATATTTTAGCTAGAAAACTTTAATACAAAAGTGAAAATCTGCCACTAACGAGATTAAACCTCGTCCTGTTGTATACCAGCTCAGAGCCATTGTCTTCAGAGTGAAGTTGAGAAAGATAAACCGTCAGTTGGATCTTCTTAAAAGAATAAAATTGCTACACATAATATTTTTCTATTTGAATCAGTGATTAACCAAATCTTCACTCTTCTTTTTTACAATGAATGATCTTGTGTGAAATTTTGGTGTAAAAGAACTTATATAAAAAAAAAATCTCAGATTGTTGGAACGATTTATAACTTATATCAGTAAGCATAAATAATAGTCAAATTATTCTCCCGCACAACTCTCTCAGGATAACGAAACTACCATCAGTGAAATAAATAAAAATATATCGGTAATCCTTTCCTCTTCCTATTTCCTGATTTTTTTCTTTCACTGCAACGCCATCTTTCTCACTTAAACGAAATTGGAAACACGTGGTCACAGTTGGAGTCCTTTCTGAATGAAATCTCAGGGATAAAATGAGGTTTTCAGAAAGGAAAAAAAACCTGACATCTGTAGTGCTTTTTGAAAGGTAGGAGAAAATGATAGGAACAATCTATACATTTCCAAAAGGACTACTGTGAGATGAATGGAAGGAAAATTTAATAAAGTTAATCGGGAATTTCTTTACACCCATCTTTAGATGGTGCCCCATAAATCAGGTTGATGCTCTTTGCCACCGAGCGAACGATGAAAGAAAATGCATTATCTGTCTTTGCTGTCAATTCTACTTTTTTCACATAGAATTATTGAAAAGAAGGGAAAATTCTAAACGCTTAAGTTGCTCATATTCTAGAAAAATATTCTTTTTTTCCTCTACTTTTTAAAATTTTTATCGTTACTTTATTAATTCTAGAGTTATATTTTTAAGAGATATGTCATAGGTTATTTTTTAAATAAATCTTTGAGGTAATGCAAAAAGTTTATTTCATGAAATAATGCAAAAAGTGCATTGATAAGTCGCAAAAGGAAGTTTTAATAGAGTGCTTATTCAAATTCCTTCAAATAATCTAGCAGCTTTATGTATGCAATTTAATGTTGCTGGCTTCAATTATTAATTATTTTGATTTAATATCATTCGTCATTGAGTTATAGACTTAGCAATACCCAAGATGCACCTCTTAGGACTTGCTATCTTGTATCCGCTGTGTACTACCTCAATTTTGGGCGAATGCCTTGAGATATACAGAGCATAGATTATGTTTGTTTTTTCAGGACTGAAATTTAATTTTTTATGTAATACGACTCTAGTTTTCTTTTGTAAATAGAGTTTTTAATAATTATGCAATGTAATTAATATATACAATAAGTGTAGAAGAAAAATATGTGCAAATTTGTGGAGTTAATAATCCTCACAAAATAATATGAACCATTAAGAATATCTGGTATTTATTTGTTTACTGATGTTAATCTGTTGGACCTAAATAATTGCAATGGTAGATATCTAGCAGATTTGGCGTTACTCAGGGCACACATTTTGAGATGCCTGCTGCGTCTGTAAGGTTTCGCACTTTTCCTCATGACACCCAACAGAAGGACCTTTCGGTCAATGGATTAGTACTCAACACAACACAATTTCTGGGTCATTGTTTTATTGGATATACATGAAAACATGAAATCATTTTTACTTGGGTACAATCCATTGCAAGAGATATGGTCTTTTAACATCACCTAATGTATGATGAAACAAATTGATTGCCGAATCTTTGAAAATGATCTGAATTTTAAAATTTTAAACTTTAGATTCCTTGCAAGATTCATTTTCTTTCTTTTCTGAGTAACATTATCCTTTCTTGAATACAAACTCTATTCAACTCCGCTATTCTTGTTTCGAAATCACCACGAAAATATTATATTAGACACTAATAATCGCATTTTTCACCATCTTATAGGTACATAATACGAGAAGGAAGAATCCACGTGCTTTTAAAAGTGATACAAAATTGGCATATGAAAGCAACACTATTTAGTTGCATTGCGTGGCATCTTAATAGAAGTATTTTCATGTTAAATTTAGAAATTCCTTGTTTTACGACTAAGTTTTTTTATAACATAGAGTATTCATAAATTTCCAGACCAATTTTAATGTTATGTGACCAAAACAATAAAAGATGTAACAAAATAAATTCAATTATCCCAAAGGCAATATCGCAAGAGAATAATATTTATATTTCTTCATTATGCAACATATGCTTGTTCTCCATTTAGCCCAAGTTTTTCCTATTATTTTAACTATATATGCATCAACAACATGGATATATCTTACATTGTGATGTAAATTTCAACATGAAACTATTCTTCACACGATCTCAGAGCCCAGAAAAAAATTCCACCAAATTGATATCTTGAGACTAATTCCTTTATGAGGCAACACTCTAAATTGTCGCGTACACCGATTAATTGAATTTTTATTCAAAAGATTCTGGTTTATATTAACAAATGATTAAATCTCAGCTTACCATGTAACACATACAATTTTCTATTGCATACTAGCAATTGCCATTAGAGCAATTCTATCATTTTCCATTTCATTCATGTTGCACTGCATGAAAATTTGTGTTTATTATTTCGTGTGCTAATTATTATTTATCATTTCGATTGCTTTTGAGTTTAGCGATGTTTTGATTTCATGATGGGCAATGATTTGGCGACAATTATATTTGGGTGAAAAAGTGAAACTGGCTAATGTAAAAATTTCAATGATTTTTTCTTACCTATAAGGTGGAGCAGTCGTTCTGCTCTCGATGGTTCCTCTTCGTCGTCGCAACTCCTAAAAGGAAAAAAAAAGAGTGTTCAAACTCACTTTTTTTCATGAATTAAAAGTTTTTTAATTGTGCATGTATTATGAACAGCAATTTTATATGATCAGTTTAATTGAAAATACTTTTAATGTGCCACTTCTAGTGTGACAGCTTTTTAACAAAAAAAAAAATGAGTAAACTTTTAAAATGTTACTATAAAAATAAATTTATCAATAAAATTCTTTGGTTAAACCGCCCATTTGGTGTCAAAAATGTTTTCGCCAAGTAGCGGGTTGCGATTGTAAAGGCTCGTTCCCACCGAGGCGTTTAAGCTTGAAGCGTTGACCAATCACTAGCCTCACCGCGTTCGCCTGAAACCGGTTTGAAATCCATTGCTTCGAGTTGACCACCTTTCAACTCGAAGCGGAACTTCACTAGGTGTAATGCGATTTCTGACGTTTCGCTGTGAACGGGTCGAAAAAATTTTCTTTCCTGCCGCATGTCGCGTCTCCGCCTCTCACCTCGGTGGGAACGAGCCTTAAGTGTAGTGAATTGTAAACAGTACAAGAAACCCATTAATGATTTACTACATTTGGCAACTTATCGCCCCGCTGGTACCGCAAAAAGTAGCCAAATCGCAACGGCCCCTATTTTCGCGATTTGGCCAATTCTTTTACTATATTTATTAAACGTATTCGGCTTGCTTATTTTTTATGTTCTAGTTGAGTCATATACTCATGTGAGAATAACTAAATACTAAGTATATGATATTATTTTATTATTTTTTTTTTTATCGTTCGAGATCTTAAATATGTAGTAATAGTATTAAATACAAATAAATTTACAAAACAAAAAAAAAAAAAAAAAAAAAAAAAAAAAAAAAAAGAAAATAATTCTTTTAATTATATAAAGTTAAATGTTTATATGAGTTTTAAATTATTCTAATAACACCGTCCCCAGTTATAGTATTCATGAAAGATCAAACAAATATGGTTGGTAGCTATTAGAGTGGTTTACTTGCTATTATATATTAATTGTTGATTGGTATGCAGATTAATTACAAACTTGAACGAAATTTTTGGAAGATAGTTTAAAAAAATACCTTCAATTTATGCGTATTCCAAATTTAAATAGTTTTGCTTAATGCCTGAATACGCTAAATTTGCATTTTGATACAATGCTTGGAATGGGGATTAAATTGTTTTTCATGTTAAATAAAACTATATTCACTGTGATAGAGATTAGATATTTAATATTAGATATTTCCCTTATTTATAATTAACCTTAATATAATTATATTTTCCTTATAATAATTAAAATATAATAATATCATAAAGGAAAAGAACTGGTTCAATGACTTATAATTTATTTAAAAATATAGTTAAATCTAAAAAAATAACTTAAAGTTTTCTATTTTATGCATAAAATATCAGAATTAATGCGAGATACTTGTTTCTTCATTAAAGACATGAGTGGTCTTCAATAAGATGTTATCTCTTTCATTATTAAGTTGCTATCTTATCTTTAATCTAGAGATAGTAAAATATTTTTCCCAATAACCTCATTGATACGTTACGAGATTAATCGACTTTAATCTATTAAATATACAAACATTTTGAATTGTTTTCTTCTTGATAATAAATATTGATGGTTGTATTAACAAAAAAAAATATATTGTACTACCATTTCAAATTTGTTTAGATAAAACAAACATTAAATTAATTTAAAGTCAATCACGTTTTTTTTTTTTTAATACTGCCATGAAAAGATAACAAAACTTTTAAATGTTAAAAAATAATACAATGAAATAAGTTTAAATATTTTTAAATTATTCAGCACATAAATTTACGGTTTTTTTTTTAAAATTTATTTATCAATTTATTTGTAGTTTTTGTTTTCCTTAGAAAAATGTATAATGTATTTTAATACATATTTTTATTTTCAAAATGAATTTCTAGATACCTAATTGTAGTAAACAATTTTAAAATCTTTAAATAATGAAAATTTTCCCCAAAAAACTTTTAATGTCATAACCATCACTGTAATGAATCACGTAGTTGAAGAAGGCATAAATATGATCTTAGATCAATATAAGTTAAATTTAGATAAATAATGTTTATAAATCGTAACATGTAAGACTGGTAACAAGAAAAACTGCTGTTCTCTTGTTATAGAAACAAAAAATACGTGCTAACGCTAAAAAAATTTAACCTTTTACAACAAATCGGAGACTCCATCGAAAAATGCATCTCTTGTCTTGAATTTGCATTAAAGAGCAAGGATATCGTTCTGCAGTGGATCCCAGACCATTGTGGGATCCTGCGTAATGAGAAGGCGGATTCTCTTGCCAAAAAGAAGGACAAACATCACCCAAACTTTTTGTTAAGACATATATTTTCACTCGATGAAACTGATGATCCGAGGTTTTTTCCGGAACACTCTATCTGATAATTTCCGTGAAGGCAATTCGTCTAAAACCTGATTTAACTTTATTCTAAACATAACTGATCAGCCCAGGTTCATAGCAGTTGCCCTTTTCAGACTCCTGACGGGCCATGATTGTTTGGTCAATCACCTTTTCCGAATGAGAATATTTGAAAGCCCAAAATGCATGCTCTGCAATCTGGGAGAGGACATGGATTTATCCCACTTTCCTGTCTGCCCTGCACTTGTTTCCTCTATTGTGTATGGTTGTTACTGGGAGGCTAGGGCCCTTACGGGCTTAACATGTCACTAACGTGATTCCTTTCGTTTCTCATTGTTGTTGTTTTTATATTCTTTGTGCTATTTTTATTTTATTGCTTTTGTAGCCTGCCATTGGAAATAAAAATAACAGAAAATCGCTTCAACCAACATGATTCCAAGCATTATGATTGGGCAATAATTCAGCGACTTTTTAACTTGACTCAATGAGATGCTTCGCTAACTGTAAATTCAGAGTAATTTCAATTATCTAGATGTATTTTCTAAGCATAAGTGGCATTTTATTGGTATAAACTTGAAAATAACGTCTAATTAGTTAAAATTAGTTAATCTTCATCTGTCTTAATCTTAACCAAGCTTGTAATTTATAATATTTATTTCTGAATTCATATAATTAAATAAAAAGGAAAAGAATTTATCTATGAAGATTATGTATTATTAGTTATAGATTTTGCTTTCCTTAGAAAAATTCCCACAATAACTCGTACATAGCCACAAAATAACTCGTGTAATCACTGGCTTCAATAACTATTATGAAAACATTTTGAAGCTAATACACAAATATAAAAATTCTAATCGAGATTCTTATACTAATATTATTTTTAATTATTAATTATATAAAACAATCAACTGCATTTGCCATATTTTTCTGGACACTATTTCTTTTATTATATTTCTATTTCTTTATAAAAGAGAAAACTTGGATAAAAAAAAAAAAATTCAATATTGATTATATAAATGTAAATAAACCATATAAAAAAGGTGATACTGTATTAGGATTTAGTTAAAAAATAAAAATTAAATATACTGCATATATTTAGTAGAATAAAAAAGTAGGTTTCTCAGAAACTAATGGGATATTTATCTAACTCAAGCACAAAGGCAATTAAGTAAAATTTACTTCTATCATTAAATATTTAAATCCAGAATTTTTTTCACTCGTTAATTTCGAAGATAGCTAATTGTAAGAAAAAAAAAAAGCTAATTCATATCATTAAAGCATTGTAAGGAAATCCTGAATTAATGATCTAATTAATCAAGTATATTAGAATTCTAAATAACAAGCTTTTTGATCTTCATTCGTTAGTTGGCTAATCTTTTTTTCCCCTAAAGCCTTATTACTGCTAATTAAAATGATTATATTTTTATGCTAACATAAAGGTAATTTTAACGCTGACGTAATGTATTTTTATGCTACCATTAAGAAATATTTCGCATAATTTTTTTTTTTTTGTGCAGTTAACATTTGTTTTTTTATTCAAGAAAACGAAAATCGACTTTTTTGTTAATAGGGTGAATTTTGAAATACCTGTCTCAGAAAGTGGTAATTTATTTTTGGAAATCTTTAACGCATAAGTTAGATGGAATTAATTGTAAGATAAATTACATTCAAAATTTTAAAATTAAATTCTGTCAGCAAGTCTCGTGAATTATCATATTATCTTTAACTTGTTGAAGGAATATTTAATACAAAATAAATAAAGCCACAAAAAATACAAAAATAAATATAAAAAATATACTAGATATATAAAAAATATATACTAGATAATACTATATAATACTAGATATATATAAAAAATATATATATATAGTAATTACAAAGCAAAAATTATCTTAATTAATAACAAAATATCTGAATTTTGTTGCTGATCCTCGCTGATACTAATCCTCAGTGTTCGGCAGGGCGGGAACGGACACCCCATGAGTAGTCAGCATACTCATGGAGGGAGGGAATGGGTGTAGCAGCTTCATTGTGATGGAGCACCCGTAGGTAGAAGTCTGACTCGGCTTCGCGTCGCTGAAAGAGGAGGACAGTGCCCTCCGGGTGGACTTTTGGGGGAACTATCCGCATTTAGGTATCGTATGGGAGAAAATTTGAAAACTCGCACCAGGTAGTCCGACTCACGGGACAAGACATTGAATATTACAAACGCCCACGCTTCTCCTCGTTTTTGAAACAGTGTCTACAACAATGTCGGCAGCGGATTGAATCTCTGCCCTAATGCTCACCAGTGGCGTACGTTACCACTAAGCCACGAGCAGGTCAGAGCAAAACTCCGATAAAATAAAATAAAGTCTCAAATAACCCTGCTCCATCTATTGATGCAAAAATAATTTTTATTAAGTATTAACTAATTGAATTTTTAAAATTTTCTAAGTATAACAGCTGATTATGCATTTTGAAAAAAAAAATATCAGGAAAAAATTCATTATTTATAAATCTTCAAATAATGTCTTCTATCACTAAATTAAGGCATTAATTGCGTATACGACCAAATCAAATTTAAGTTCTCAAGTATACATTTCCTACATATTGAAAATGATGCACATAAAGAAATTTTTTTCTTCGAATGAAACAAACAATTTTGAATTAAAAATATTTTAAAAACCATGTAACAGACCATCTAACAAGTTGTATTATGAAAACAGATTTCAATAACTGATCATTCATTGCATTTATATAAAGAGAAAGAATTTGATACATAAAAAAAACACTGTGTCTTCAATAATTTTCATCTTAACATTTATAACCTAATAATTTTCAGAGTGTCTAATCTTCAGTGTTCTGCAGTGCGAAACAGACATCAAAGGAATAATCTACTCATGGAAGGAAGGAAAGAGGGGGCAGCTTTTGTTGTGATGGAGCACTCGTCAATCAAGAAATCTGACTTGGTCCGAATCGCTGAAGAAGGAGGACAGTGCCTCCAGTGGACTTTTAGGGGAAATACCCAGCATTTTCTTATCATTGTGACAAAAACCTGTAAAACTCCCACCAGGTAGTTTGACTCACGTGGCAAGACGCTGAACAACACAAACGACATCGAGTCTTCTCGTTTTTGAAACTGTCTCTACAACAATGTCGCCAGCGGTTTAAATCTCAATACTAATGCTCACCAGCGGCGCTCGCTTCCACTGGGCCACGAGTCGAGCGTAATGTTCGTTGCAGAGAAAAGCTCACGGAGTTTTAAATCATCGAAATGCTACTTTCCCTTTTATGCTTCAATATCCAATGTAATTCTAAATGTACTAAATAAATTTCCAATAAAAATCAATTATAATTTTGTTAATATAGTTACTGTAGAGATAATTCAGTTCCTTTACATCGATTTATTTCCAAAAGCAGTGCATTTGAGCGGATCGAACCTGAAAGTTGTGTAAGTGCAGTCAATCTTTATTTGCTTAATGCCTTGTGCAGCAAAATGTAGACCGGGTAATAAGGCCATTAAAAATCTGTTACCAAGCTGATAATGATGCACGTGGCTGCCGTAATTTGAATTTTGAGCAGATTGACAGCAATATTTTTCACGCATATGCAGAGAATAAAATGTTCGAAATATTCTACGAATCGATATGTTGTATATGATGAATGATGCGCACATTGAATGTTGTTAACATTGTGAAAAAGACATATTTTATTTAAAGAATGATAAATTTATACAAACATATCTTTGTTAATTTTTAATGTAATTTAAAAATGCAAAATACTTTCAAATATTTTATATTTTTATTTTATTTAATAACATTGTGTTGTAAATATTGCAAATCTAACATCTATATACCATATAAACATTCTCTTTTTCTTTTGTACCTACCAGGTGTTATTTTAATAATTTTTTGTCTTTTACTATAAATGCATAACACTGGTAGGTTTTACGTGTGTTTAAAGTTTTTTTAATTGATACTCGATCTAAAAATTCCTTTCTTTCTATCTTACTGAAAGCGGTACTGTTTCAGATAAAAACATTTTACAGAAATCAAAATTTATTTCTTTGATAATGCAGACACTTTTAATGCTATGTTATTTACTTCAATTTAATTTTACTTTAATTTTTACATAATTAAACTGTAGATAATAATTAAACTAATTTTACTTTAATTTTTACATAATTAATACTTCAATTTTTACAATAATTTGCGATATAGATGAACATTAGAGCACTTCTGTAATAAAAAAATCCACTAAAATAAGGAAAACAAATTAAACTAAGATCAATAAAGGATCAAACAATTTTTTTAATTAAAATTATTTTAAGGAAAAAGAAAATTAAAATAATTTACGAAAAACTATTAAATAAAAACTCTGCCAACAATGAAAACAAAGAATTCATAATTTGTCAACAATGATCCTGTTTTATTTTATGTAATAAGATTGCTTCGTCAATATTGAAACTTTTACACTCTGTAGGTAAATAACTTAAAACAATGCAAATTAAAAATCCCCCCAGGATATTAAAGTTAAATACAATGAACTTGTTACATCTGGAGAAAAAAATTTACGCTCTTACGTTTGGGAAAACTTTATTCAATTTCCTCTAAATTTACGAAATTTCTTTATTCGTAACAGGAATAAAAATGAATCAAATAAAAAAATTTAATTGCTTTTTTCCCCTTATTTTTTAACTTTTATATATATATATCAATTCATTTAGCGTAAATCAATCATAATAAAAGACATTCTACATAATTATGTGTTCAATTTAAAATGCTTAAAAATGTTTAAATTTATAAAACATAGAAAATTCAGTATTATTTCTTTATTCAGTATTCTCTAAATTTACGAAATGCCTTTATTCGTAAAATGAATAAAAATTAATAAAACAAAAAATGTTATTGTTTTCTCCATATTTTAAGCGAAGGAAAATAATTCTTTTACAGTGAAACTTTATACTGATTCATTTATCATAAATTGTTCATAATAAAGGACATTCTACATAATTATATGTTCAATATGAGATGCTTAAAAATGTTTAAATTTACAAAACATATGAAATTATTTTTGTCATATATATTTTTATACAATTAACTTTTTTTCTCTACATTTTTATTAAACTTTTCGCTTTGAATATTTATCAAATCTTGAACAAAAAATGTCACCATCGTCATAATATGCTATTACATTATAATTTAAAAAATAATATAATTAATAAAATTTTAAGTAACTTAAACTATATTATCATCCTCATTAGTGGCGCCAGCGCCCAATGGTAGGCCCAAGGTCGTATGCCTATTGACAGAATTCGAGAAAAGGAGATGTTTTTCTTTTTACGAGGTAGAATTCCAACGCTCTGCAGTCAAATTACACCAGGTCTAGGTCTCATATGATCGTAGCTCAATCAGACTTCTCATGCACATCATTCCCAAACTGTAAAGGGCCAACTGACCTCTAGGCACAGTGATGTGGTGTGGTGTGGTGTAGTAATAGTAGTCACATTACACCGGAACCTATAGTATAAAGTGGTTTCCGATTCATTACAAACATCCATGGCACGAACCAGAAAACTGTGGCACCGAGAGGTAGTTACTCTACTAACAGGCTCCTAAACTGTCTTAAATTAACTAATATAATTAAATAAATTAAATTTACTTTTATTATCATTATTAACATTAAATTTATTTAGTTTGTCATAAATTTATGTATAGCGATTTACATTGTAAGGAAAACAAAAACACATAGGTTTTTCTTTTCTTTAAGCATTAAGCTCTGTACAATTTTAGTATGTAATGTATACAATTATAAACAAAGATTTTCTTTTTAAAAAAAAAAATTATTGATATTTTTGTCAATAGAATGACATTTTAGTCTCAAAGAATGTATTTGACTAAACAAATTTGGTGCAACATTACCCAGCTTATTATGTTTTTACAAATACTTCCAATATACATTTTATGAATACATTTTATTAATAATTATAAAAGTAATCATTTTGAAGACAATAGATTTACCATACTTTAAAAGTTGTGTATTCAGAAATCAATTGATAAACGATTCACCAAGTACATAATTTCATGAATCGTTAAATTTCATACAACTCTCACTGGAACGAATTTAGTTCATAAATTTTGCATGATACTTTTTATTTATTTATTCCCGTCTTTTGATTTGTGTCTTTAATTTAATTTTCCTCGGTTCAGATTCCAAACAGGACAATAGGAGAAAATATTAATAACAGCAAAGTTAATTCAATAAAAATTTAATTATTTTTCTTCGTAAAGAACGAATAATAAGTTTTAAGAAACAAATTTAAAAGCGTTAAATTGAAACTCTCAAGAGCGGCAAAAAGGGCAAAAATTCATGCTTTTGTGTCTGTCAGCTAAAAGGTTTTGGCTCCGAGCCAGGAAATTGCCGGTGACTTTTATTTATTGATTACGTAATTATTTCCAGCACCATAATCCATATTCATTAGACATTACGTCATTCCATTTCATTATGTTATAGATAGTAGTATGGTGGGAGACTGAAATAATTAAATTTAGTGCGGTGTCTTTTTTAATGAAAGTTAATGCAGGCGGTTCCACTTTATCGAGTATCAATGAAAATTTCCCAAATTAGATCTTTAATATCCATATTGTTATTAAAGTTTGAGACTTTAAGAGCATATTATTTTTATGTATTATTTTTTTTTCTAGCTATATCAGAAATTTTATCTTGATGACATAATGCAACTAAACTTCTTAATGAAAGTTTTAAAAGTAATATATTAAACGTCAGAAAAATATCCAACTTAAACTTAGCTGTTTGGCTTTGTTTTGTTTCATTAGTTAACGCTTTTAATGTAATTTTATTAGTTAACTTTAACTTTCTTTATGTTATTAATTTTATTAGTCATTAAACGTCCAAAAAGTATTCAACTTAAACTGAGTTGTTATGCTTTGCTTTGTTTTATTAGTTAATGCTTCTAACTTAACGTTTTTAACTTAATTTTATTAGTTAACGTTAGCTTTGTTTGTTTTACTAGTTTTTATTAGTTATTAAACGTCCGAAAAGCATTCAACTTAGTTGCTATGCTCTGTTTTGTTTTATAAGTTCAAAAGATAATAACTAATTATTTTCAATAATAGTTCCCAGATAATTCAAAAAGGTATAGTAAAATATTACAATAATTGATCCCTTTTTATTTTCCCATGTTTTCAGTATTCTACTTGGATACAACAGATTCAAATTAATTTCAATCTTTTAATGTTTAATATACAGGAAAACGAATTATTTTCTATGAAAGATAAGTGTAAAGAACAAATTTGATTCAACACTTTTTCTGAAAGTTAAAAAAAAATGAAGAAAAAAAAAAAAAAAAATAAAAAGAAAAAAAAAGAATTTAGAAAAAATGAATTAAGAAAATGAATAAGAAAAGAAAAAAAAAAATAAGAAAAATGAATAAAAGAAAAAAAGAGAAAAAAAGAAGAAGAAGGAATAAGAAGAAAGAAAAAAGAAAAAATGAATAAGAAACAATGAATTATCAATGAATAAATGAACAAAAGAAAAAAATGAATTATCTTTTATTTAAACTATTAAATCGTAACCCAATAATCAATAATATTAATGCAAAAAGAAATCAGGTAAAAATGCTTTCATGAGTTTTTATCGTAATAAGAAATAATTTTCGTAATTGTTAAGAAAAAGTCGCCACACCCTTCTCAACGCATGCGACATTCGGCAACCGCATTGTCCGCCTTCTGCTTTTAATCCACATAAAATATCACGAAAATAGTTCAATCTTGTTATTGCAGGCAGCAAAAGGGTTTCGACTAAGTTCCGCATTGAATACAGAAATATCAAGATCATTAATGTATATTCTTGATTAAGAATTATTGTGATATAACGTGCCACTACCTATTTGTTTGCCTAAACTGTTTTTAAAATTCTATTTAATTGTCTGGCATTCAATGTTTGATAACAAAACAATTTTGTATTTAGGTTTTCTAGCTAAAATAAAGTTTTATTGCTATAGCACACGCAAAAACTAAGCTGACTTGAGAAGATAAACAAAACTATACTACTAGGAAAGGGAAAATCGACTCATGTTTCGATTTTGTATTTTATTATTGAATTAAATTATGCAAAATTTTATCTTCGCAACGAATATCAAATTAGTTAACTCGAAAAAAGGGAGAGTTTAAAATTTACGCTTATTTTTCATGTGGGAAATGCTGACAGTTAAAAAATGCATGTAAAATCTTTAAACTCTTTTTATTTTCGTTTGAATATGTTTTTTTAATTCGTTTCCTTGTTTTAGTTTAATGTTAAACTTCTCTTCTTCTTCATTGACGTAACAGCCCCATGGTGCGGTAAAACTGTTTTCCTAATGGCATATTTCGAGACAGGAGATGTTTTCTTTTTACAGGGTAGGGTTGTCAGCTGAACGCTCTACAGTCATATTAGACAGTAACCTACGGTTTAAAGTAGATTCGAACCACTACAAATTGCCATGGCACTGTGCGGACATGAACCCGAAGCCTGTGGTACCGAACTCCTGAGCGCTAGGCCATGTATTACAGTTTGGCTGTATTAAATATTTTTTGTTGCGACTCATCCTCAGTGTCTTGCATCGCGGGACGGACATCCTATGAGTAGTCTACTCATGGATGGAGGGAAAGAGGCTTCTTCTGTAGTGATGAAGCACCCGTATGTAGAAATCTGACTTGACTTCGAGTTGCCAAAAGAAGCACCGTAGTGTCTTCTGGGGGGATTTTTCAGAGTGAATTACCCCGCATTTGCATATCGTATGGGGAAAACCCGGAAAACTCCAGCTAAGTAATCTGACTAACGAGGCAAGATGTCGAACATCACAAACGCTATCTAGCCTCCTAATTTATGAAACAGTGTCTACAACAATGCCGCGGGTAGATTGAACTTCAGTCTTAATGCTTACCAACGGTAATTTGCTCCCAATGTTAACTCTACAACTTAAAATTCAGATAATGCGTCTCTAGCATAAGTCTAAATGCTGCAACATTATTTTCTTTCATTGATTGAGATTTGTTTAGAAAATAAATTCATTAGAAATTAGAAGAGTATAAGTGACTTTCAATTAAAACATTTTATTAAAAGAATAATTTAATAGGAATCATTTTTAAAAAGGAAAAGAATTAGGAGTTAAATTCCATAGAGCATACTCTTCTAAATAAAAAATAAATTAAAAATTTCATACCCATAACCTACCTAATTTCTGAAAAAAGGTTCATAATGATAATAGATTTGATATGGTGGAGAAAAGGCTTTTTCACAGTACACTAAAGGTTTGGTGTTTTCTAAATTACTGGACTCTCAGTGCCACAGGTTTCAGTTCAAATCCCAGTTGTGGCATGGATGATTATAGTCGTTTGGAATCCACCTTAAACCGTAGGTCCCGGTCTAATGTGAATGTAGAGATCTGGGCGTACCTACAAACCTAGGGTTAACCCTACCCCTTAAAAATAAAACATCTCCTGTCTCTAAACCTACCAGTAGATAGACGACCATGGTCCGACATGAGGCTGTTGTACCATTGAAGAAGAAGTTTTCTGAATAAAAATTGCTTAAATGATATATTTATATAATTTAAATTTTCTAAACATTTTTGTACAAATTATAAATTATCATCACTTAATTTTTTTCAGAATACACTGGCGTTTCTTCACATCCCAACAAATCATCGTTATTGCATCGAATGTCATTGCTTCAAGATACCTGCCTACATTTGCGTATCGAATTCGTGAAAATTTGGAAACTCAGCGAATGCGCTTATCAATGGGATGCACTTTTATAGCAATCATCATTTATATTTATTTAGTCTTTTCTAAAAAGTAGTGCTCCCTTAGTTCAAATTAGTAGCTGGAATCGAACCCTCATTTTCTCGCTTGCCATCTAGAGCAAACTATCACTACAAAAGGAATCATTAATGTTTCCCAATTTCCATCAACATATAAAAATTAAAAGCAAAATAATCACTTAGATTAATTTAGTGTTCTTATGAGAAAAGCATAACAAAAAGGAATAAGCATAACATAATAAGGAGAAAAGCATAACAAACAGGAAGGAATTATCCTACAATATTGCCCAAAAAAAAACTCATATTGTACAGTAAAATATCTGTTATTCCATGCATGCATATTGAAACAACCGATTAAATTCTTTAATCTTACTTTTAACTACCTCCCCTGAAACAAGAAAAATTCCAATTGCTGGTACAGACAAAAACCAATTTACATAGCTAACTACAATTCTTTCCTCTTTTCGGCAGCCAAGCGAACATCCCTTTGAAATCTAACCCCGACTCTATTATCGCAAGAGAAAGGGACTCGGAGGGGGTAGTGGGAATCTTCGAATTAATTCCATTGATGCGGTACGCGTAGAGAGAAAGATCCCGAACAATGAACCTGGGGTACCAGTCGCAGATACTTAAATTGACTGAAAAGCCCCTTTGTTCCTTTATCTGCAGAAAATTCCCTTTCCCCTATTGCCGAATGCTGCTAGTACAGAGAAAAAAAGTCGTATTGATGCTCAGCGGTTGATAAATAATGAAGATAATAATTACATGCACGTGTTATTTTCCCTTTAATTAGAATAACAATGGGGAGTTCGTGTCATTTTCCCTGTGTGTTATAGGTAGGGTTCACCATTCTGTTGCGGCCAATTTATTTAAATGGGTTATTACAGGTAAAGTGATTAGTTTATTTAATCATTTTTATTGCTCCAAATGATTTTAGAAATTTTTAATTTTTATTTCCAAACCATTTAAAAGTAAATAATATAACCGTTAAACGTAACCATTTAACATAATAACCGTACTCTACCTTAAAGGTACGTAAGATATTTAAAAAACGATGAATTAGAGGCTTTAATTAAATTAATTAATGTAATTACTTGTCTTCTCTATATTAAATTAATTAATTTAATTAAAGTCTCTATTTCCTTATTTTTAAATATCTTATACTAAAAAGGTAAAGTAAAGACTCATTTAAAAGTAATTGCACCTCAAATGAGAAAGCCTGGGAAAATCCAAATAAACGCAAGATTCTTTATCACAATTTCTAATAATTTTTTAAAAGTGACTTTAAAATATTCTATATATGGAAACTGAACTCTGGTCAATGTGCTACTAAATCATGAACATGTGATATGCAGTTTATAGTAAAATTCTGTTTTGAAAATCTTATTAAAACAACATTTTTAACATTTGAAATAAAATAAAAAAGTAGTCTGTTTTATAAATGAATCCCTACAAGCAAACCTTTTTTTTTTTTTCACATTTAACAAATATCCGTTAAATAATCATTCCGTTTGTTGATAACTTTAACAAAGATAGAAGGGAATATTTCAATATGTTGATACAAACTCAATATGAAAGTAAAATTCTTCTGAAAAATTTATTAATGAAAATCAATACACAAAATCAAGATCATTCTCAATAATCTTATCCCTTCTCTATTCTTCCTTAAACTCTATCCCTTCTTCATTACTCCTTAAGCATTATTCATTCTTCCTTTCTCTTTAATCATTATCCCTGCTTCATTAAAATTGTGGTATAATGTGCCATTTGTCTTTAGAAAAAATATTTTATTACAGAAATATTTTACTAACTTAAAAATGCCGTGAAACTTTTAATTTACCCATTTTAATAAAGATGTCTTTTTATTAAGATCATCTAAGCGACTTTTTTAATGCAACAACAAAAAAAGTCTGCACCAATTTTAATTGGCCGCATTTTTCTTTAATTAATAACTCACGCATCAATGCTCAATACACAAATACTTTTGGCAATAAAAAAAATGAGGATGAAAAAGAATTAGACGATTATTTTTAATTCGTCCTAATTGCCAAATATTTCTGTTATCATTATCGACAAGCCGCTAGTTATTTAAAAATGAAAGTGAAAACAGTAAACAATTAATTCTAAAATAATCCTCTTTTATTTAATGATTGCTTTGTTTGAATAAAATATTTGTTTTTATATTAAAAAAAAAAGGAATGTTTTAAACATAAATCAGAAAACGAATAAAAGCTATAATTACTCTTAATAGAAATGTTTATTTAATAAACGTGTTTTATTTGAAAGAGATTTAAGTCAGTTCCATTATACATTGAGATATTTACATTAGCATTAGCATTTGAATCAATTAAAGAAATTTGACAAAAGCTAAAATATATATGAGATATCACATGCCATCATTATAATAATAAAAATTAAGAATATATAAACAATTAGAAACATAACTTTTATCCAAGGATTTACTTTATTATTTAAGAAAACAACGAATATTTTTTTAATATTAGAGCCTTTCAAAAATTAACTTTTGTTTTTAAATTAATAATCTATGTTAGTACTTAAAAAGAGCATAGATGAATAATTTTGCAATAAAGAGTACATTTTTGGTGACATTTAAATCATCATACTGACTTTTCTTTTCTGGGAATATATTTAAGTTCAATTTGAAATTATATTTTAAAACTAACTGAATAAGATTTAACATAATAATAAATATTGATAAAAAATAAGACTTCTGACTCAAAACAATAAAATTTTCCTGATATTAATTTCCTGATTTAATCCTCATATTTACTAGATGTAACTAATGATTTGAAAATTGGAAATCAAATCTGTGTTAAAATCGAGCATGCATCGTCATATACGTCGTTGTAAACTACATGCATTAAATTGTCGATATACGTAGTGCATTGTTGCATTGTCGATATACGTAAAAGTCTGGTGTATATATATATAACACCCTAATTAGACAATAAGAAAAAGTGGAATGACATTCTGATACAGTATTACTCATTCTTTTCTTCTGAATGGCAAAGCATAGAATTTCTGAAGAGGAATTGTTTGCTTACATTTTTCTTTCCATTATTTTTGTCCATTTGAAAAAACATATAATTCTATTCCTACACTTTTCATTTCATCTCACTTAAAAAAATTAAATATGTGTTTCGGTTTAGATAAAAAAACATTTTTGTAAAATAGATTTCTTTTAAAACCTATAACGGAAATGAAGAATAACTCTTAACAAGGTAAAGGAAAATTGATAAGAATCGGATAAAAAGCTTTTCTAAAGGTGTTGCACCATTATGACATGATTTTGTTAATTAAGTTTCAGACATGCTGAGAAGATCAATGTTTTATTTTCCTATTATGTTTGATCAGAGGCTAAACTAAAAAAAAATAATAAATCAATACTTTTTCAGAATGCATTCTATCTGTTATATTAATAGACATTTACAATCCAAATTCATACCTACAATGACTACTAAAAGGTGACTAATTATCAATGTCCTGCAGTGTGGGACGGACATCCCATGAGTGATCTACTCATGGATGGAGGGAAAAGGGCAGCTTCTGTTGTGATGGAGCACCCGTAGGTAGAAGTCTGACTTTTGCTCCGCGACGCTCTTACAGTCATATGAGGCCGAAACCTACGGCTTAAAGTGGATTCCGAACCACTACAAACATCCACGTCACCGCCGGGACTCGAACCCGAAACATGTGGTATCGAGCGCCAGAGCGTTAGCCACTCGACCATTCAGGCCCCTACTAAAAGGTTTCATACATTAATGAATTTTTATTTTAATTATTTCTTTATATATCAATAAAAATTAATATTGCAGAATGAGAATTTTCTAACAATATCTAAAACTTTTCTTAACAAAACTACATTCAATATTTTAAGAACATTTTTTTTTTTTTCGAAAATCAATAACGAAAAGTGACAAAAGTTACTCGCACAAAAAATTTTCTCACAAAAAGTTTTCGCACTCTCAAAAAGAATCTCTCCATTTCAGTAAACAGTGTAGTATTTTGATCAATTAATACTTAGTAAAATATCCTGAAATATCTGAAAAAATCATTAAAAGCCTGGACATAGAATTCACTAGTTTTTGTAGTCTTTGCAACAATATCTTCCATTCACCAATCACTGTTAATTTTAATTTAATTTTAAATCATATCCTTATACTCTAACTACCAATTTTCCCCAAATGTGTTGTAATGGGTTTAAATTCGGCGAATGAAATGGGGTTTTCGTAATTTGTGGGTAATTATAAAATTCCTAAAAATGAATATTGAGAGCAATATACTTTCCTTACTTTTGATAACAAAAATATTGTTTTCTATTCCCATATTTTGGGTTGATATTTTAAATTCTTTAAAAACATTTTTAAAAGAAGAGCATCATTAATTATGTCATCACTATATAAAAATACTAGTCCTGATGCTTTTGATACAACCCAACACAAGAATTATCCACTGACAAACTTTATAGTTCAATTAAATTCTTTGAAACAAGTTCGTCATTTTTCGTCTACAGAAAAATTCACGTCCACGGGGATCAAAAAAGTTAAATTTTCTTTCATCTGTAAATCTGTACGATATAAAAATTATACGTCCACCGTGATCAAAATGTTAATTTTACTGTCATCTTTAAATAATTCTAATAAATTCCGGGCTTATTTATCATTGTTTCCGTCAAGGTAAAACTTAAATTTCTTATTTTCGCACTTGCGAAAAGAATTTCATCAGGAATATGCCCATCAAATCTTGCTGATATGAACACTCTATCGAACTGTTTCAGGTGAAATTGAAGAAGAAAATTTTCAGCAATTCTGTAGAAATTTTGACAGCACTCAAACATGGAGTTTTCACAAATTTTCAAACTATAAATATAAGAACACGTCGAGATAACTTTGCCGCTAGACAATTTCTTGCCTTGTTTTTGATCCGATTTCTTTTTCTTTATAGTGGGTTACTACATACTGCACTATAAAACGGCACAAATTTACTAATTTAGAAGTATTCGAAATAATTTTTCGCTACTATGATGAAAAATAATTAAAATGTAAATTTCAAATTAAATTATTTAAAAGGGTTTTTGAATAATTTATAACAAGGAGACAATTTCACCACGAAAAAAAAAAAAATTGCTTGGTTTTTGATTGGCATATTACTGCTTAAAAGTTTAATATAATTTTTAAATAATAGGAAATCCATTATAATAAATTGCAATATTTTAACAAAAAATTAAAACCATTAACTGATTTTAAATGAACTTTGTTAGTGTTTCTCGTAGCAAACCCCGATTTATTTATGAAAAAAGTTACTTTAAGAAATGTTATTCCTTCCAAATAATGCTTTTAATTAAATATTATTCTAATTTCAGAGATACAAAATTTTATTAAGTAGTAAATAACTGTGTATATTTTTATAAGAAATAATAATATACAGTCATCAAAGATTATTTCCTTATGAGAATAAAAAATATAAATATTATAGAAAGAGAAATAACAATAAAAACAAAATATGCAACCAAACTCTAGTCCAAACCAAGTAGAAAATTTATGTTTTATACGAAGTGTGTTTTTTAAGCAGTACTGTGATCGCTGTTTTATACATGCACACAAAATATAGTCTTCTATCTGTTATCCACAGAGCATGTTGGAAGCATTCAATTACGTCAGTGTCTATTTATTCGTATTTGAAATTGTTCAGACGATTGAAAATTCCGCCTAATGTGAAATATGCGCTGCAATTCGTTTTCTAAATGCAAAAGGCATGAAAGAGATCAAAATTTAACCCCAGATTAGTGAAGAGAATGAAGAAAAAGGTTTAAGCGATGGAATGGTAAGAAAATGTTGTAGAGTATTTAAAGATAGCCATATGACCCTTTCAGAAACATGAATCACTTTGCACTGTAACCAAAACATATCCATGGAATAAAGGCAATAAACTTCATTCAGAGAATAAATTGCAAGTAAACAAATTCAATCCGAAAAATTATGGGAATTATTTTTAGGGATCAAAGCTATTTTGTATATGGATTTATTGTCTTAGTTTGTTTGGTTTTGTCCCTCTACGGTCATTTTGTGCACACTTTAGGCTAATTAGACAGGGACCTACAATTTAACGAGGATTCCTAACCACTCACAAACTTCCATGCATCCCACCGCCAGGATTCGATCCTGAAGTCTGGGTACCAGAGTACTAGCCAATTGACCATTAAGCCGTTTCTTGTCTCTGAATAGCAGAGATAGATATTAGATCTCGGATAAACTGCGTCCTGCAATCCAAAACGAAATTCCTGGCAAGCTTAGTAGAGGGGGTCATTTGCTTCTGAAAGGGTGATCGAACTCATTTGAAAAACGTGCCCACCCTCTGTAAAGCTCTTATTTAACCACAGTCCGTTATGTTTTGCTCTCAGAGAAGCTCTTTGGCTCTTTGGCCTTGCAGGTTGCAAGACAGTCTGACTGTCAAGGCGAGACGCTTGCACAAACTGCTAGAATCTCCATCGATTCTACATCTTTCTGAAAACAGTAACTGAAATGGACACTGCAAAATTGACCTTAATGTACTTGAAATCTAGAAGTACTACAGGCTTCAGGTTCGAATCCTGGCAGTGGCATGGATATTTGTTAGTGGTTATGAATCCTCGTTAAACTGGATAACCATGTTAAACAACGTTAGCCTAAATTGTGAACAAAATGATCGTAGAGTGACAAACTAAACCAAACCACTATAGAAATACACTAGTCGGACTACGATTAGCATTAAATAGTATTCCCAGAAAACAAAATCAGCGATTGGGCTGTAAATCGCATAATGTGAAACTTGTATAAGATATTATAAATTTTACACACAAAAATATTCCATTTATATAAATGAAAATAACTTTTATTATTAATTATACTTATATATATATGTTTACAAAACCATTCTTATATATATATATAAATGGTTTTGTAAGCATCCATTTTTATAAGTTATATCAAATGAAGTATATCAAAGCGAAATCGAGATGATTTTGACTGTTGCTTCTATTTAGCTTAGGGCTACCGCGAAAAAGGAAAAAATAAAATCTCTTAAGAAATGAAATTTTTATTGCAACCAAATATGGAATCTTAGGAAAAACTAGCATTATATTTAATTGTCTGATTATTTTATTAAAAAATGTAAAAAATTCCAGGGAATAATTTCACACAATTTCAAATTTAATTTGCAAATAAAACTATTAAGAATTAATTTTAAATTAAAAAAAACTTTCGAAATTTTTTAATTTATTGAATAAAAATAAATAGAAAGGATAATAATTAAAAACTTAGAATAATAATAAAATAAATAATAATAAATAAATAGAAAGGATATAATAATTGAAAAACTTTGTATAGAGAATCGGAAGAAAATATTTAATTAAAAGTTGGAACTTTTAACAAATTTTCCTCAAAATTATGTTAATTAAACTTTTTCGAACAGAAAAGAAAATTAAGAATTCATTGTTTAAGAATCATTTTCAATTCATTGTTTTCTGTCTTGATAAAATATATATATATATTTTTAAAATTCTTTTCCAAAATATTCATTTCTGTTTTTTTTTTTTTATCCGATATTTAAAAGCAAATTGGCACTCTCGGAAAGATTATTAAAGACTACATAATTTCAACATCCGTCGTTTCTCATTAGAAAAGAAAAAGAATATAAAAAAGATGACTTAGTCTCTTCAAGGTAACTGATGCGTAAATAAAAGCTTATATATATTTTTTATAATTAAAACTATTCTAACTGAAAAAAAGTTTAAGACAGTGCTTTCTCAAAATGGAAATGAAAATGTCATTAAAAAAATTTGCACGATATCATTAAAAAGATGCACGATGAACACAGTAAATTTGTTAAAAATATAAAGAAAATTAATATAATCTGAATACAAGAATCTTTTTATTCGACATTTACCACTGAAGCTCATCAATAACTATTGTGGACATTATTTTTCTTGTTCATTTATTGTTTTCTTAATTTCTTCTGATCGTTGGATTTGTTTCGATATGAAACGAATAAAACGTAACAAAACAAAGGATTAAATCTTTTTTTTCTCTTTTACAAAAAAAACACGTTTGAAGAGATTAAAAATGAAAATAAAATTGGGCACTTACTTCTACCTTTTTATTCAAACCTTTTGTTCATCCATGAATAATATATAAGGCATTCTATTTTTTTTTTCAAGATGTTCAAACAAGATCAAAACCATTTCGTCAAAGAAAGCATTTCTCATCGTCTGATAAATTGGAGAAGTGCAGTTTTTTTTAGTTTTTTTTATTTAGTGGCGTAAGCGGATTTGGAACGAATAGATTTTCTAAAGGGATCAGCATTTTAGATCTATCCCTGCAAAAAGTTTCGTTGAAATATGTTTTCGTTTTCCTGTATCAAAATATATATATGGAGATCAACTTAAATATTAATTTTAAAAGAGTTGAGAAGTATATTTTGAATAAACATTTATTTGATCGTCTGTCTGGAATTATAAAGAAGAAAACGATTTTTTTAATTCCAGTTGTAAGCACAAATATAACAATTTATTTTAAAATTAGAATTAAATATTAATTTTAAAAGAGTTGAGAGTTATGTTTTAAATAAAAATTTACTTTATCGTCTGTCTGGAAGTATAAAGAAGAAACGTTTTTTTTTTTTATTCCAGACAAGCGCAAATATATAATAATTTATTTTAAAAATCGAATATTGCGTTTGCTAGTAGATTCTACGAAACTCTATTTATAATTTTTAAATTTATAATAATTTATTTTAAAAATCGAATATTGCGATTGCTAATAGATTCTACAAAAACTCTACTTAGAGTTTTAAAATTTATTATTATTTATTACTTATAATTGAACTCTATATCTTTATTAAGAATTACAGTTTTTGTTGATTAGCATCTTTAAATGCGTTAATATGATAATAAAATTAATTGTTTGATTTTGCATATTTTTTAAATCGTTTGGCCCATTTAAAAATTTATTATCGTTAAAAAATATATATGAATTTATATTTTGATGATGGAATTGATGCTGCAAAAATAAGTTTTAAAAATTTCATAGCGGAGAAACTGCAAAAAATAGACACTTTTTGTCCTACTACAGTATAAACTACATACTTTTATTATGAATTTTTAAATCAGCATCAAATTTGTTTAAAGAAAAAAATGGCAATTGATATTAGAAATTTACATTACGCTTATGTTTTTAATTATTTGTTTTTAAAAGAAATATTAAAAATAAATGCATTGCACAAAAAATTTGAGACTGTTTACGAAATATTTCCACTAAAATCTGTAATATTTCGTCAATACTATTTTTTGTATTTATTTATTTTAGCATTCATTTATATTAAACTTATGAGATATAATTTATTATAGGAGAGAAAAATTACTTTTTAGCAAAATGTTCTGTTTAAAAAGAAGGAATTATGTAAATCTAAATGCATGTAAATTTAGAATAAATTAAGAAATTAAATTAAAATTAGTTAGAATTAGAATTAAGAATCTAAATGCATGTAAATTTAATGTTTCTAATTGTAATTGTTTTTATTCAATGAATAAATAAAATGTGTTATTTCCACATTGTATGAGAATTATGTATATTTTGTAAATTATTGTTATTTATATAATTTATCAATTACACTTTATCGTTTCTTAATTTTTGAAATAGAAATAATCTGTGTTAAATTGCATTCTCTTTAATAAATATATTTATTTTAATACAAAAAATATATAACTATCTTTCTGAGAAATGATTATGCAAAAGGAACCAAGTTGCAATACAGAGCCATTGAAAACCAATTCTAGATATATATCTCTGCCTATGTTTTTATAAAATTCAAATTTATCTTAATTTTTGTAATGTATAAAAAAAATAATTTAAAAAAAAAAAGTCAATTTCCTACTTTTTTTTTCACTTCTTTTTGCAAAAAGTCCTTTATAAATAATTTTCATTCTTTTTTTAAATACCTGGCGCCATTTATTGGTAGATATATGTAACTTAAATCTAAAAAAAATTAAAATTAATGAATTCAATTTAATGAAAGAATTAATATTTGAAAAACTGTATTAACAACAAGTGTCCTCCACTACAAGTTAAAAAAATGTATTTAAACTTGAGTGGATGAATAAAAAGTATTTTATGAACGATTGAAAATTGAACAAAATATATACAGGGAGAGTGTGAGCTAATAGAAGGAATTGAAAAAAAAACAAGAGGTTTTGTCTTCAACATTCTGCTCCTTCTGAATAGAGGGAGCTATCTCTATTTTTATTAATATTCTATGGTTAAATCCTTCAAAATCTATGAGAATTGTTTTGAAAAATTTTTCACTTTATTGCTTATAGTTTTTTTAGTTATATATACATTCAGAATTTTAAAAAATTAAAAGTAAAAGATTTTTAATTAAAAATTATAAAAGTTTATTTTTTAATATTTGTGTTTCTTAAACATTTATTATTATTTTTATTGTTATTTAATTATTTAAATATTTAAAGTGTAAGATTAACGACAGTAAACGTGGTGTTGTAAACTAGATTGCATTTTTAAAGTATAACAATAGCTTATTTTATTTCTAGATAAAATTTCTACGTTAAATAAACATCAAGTTCTTTCTAATGCCTGCATTGTTCTACGCGTTATTAGGTTTTCCTTTTACCATAATAAATTTATTTCTATTTTTATTTTATACTGTATAAATAGCGATTTTATTTTATTTTAGAATTTAAGTTCTTAAATTGTGTCCTGGTGGCAGAGAGTGAATAGCGCTCTGGTCCTGGGTGCCCCAGATTTAGGGTTCGAGTCCCGGCGGTGCCATGGATGTTTGTAGTGGTTCGTAATTTACGTACAGTATTTCCCGATCTAATATGTTGGACATATGGCTGACAATTCTACCCCTTAAAAAAAAAAAAAAACTTCTGTCTCAAAATCTGTCAAAAGACAGACGGCCTTAGCCCACCATGGGACTGTTGCGCCAATGAAGAAGAAGTTCGCAAACTATCTCGTTTTTAAAAATGTTTAATTCTGTACTAATAATAGCATTTAATTCATCCTTCTATTTTTATTCAAAGCTCGAGACAGACGACTTTGAACTCGTATTGTTAGGGAGCACATGGTCCAACTTGGGAGTTAGTTAGTCTATTTTTATTGTAATTCATTTCCCTAGCACAAAACTACACAAATATGCACTTAAAAGGTAAATTATTTTTTATTTCTTGAAAGATAATAATTTACAGAAAGTTCAACTAACTAACTATGTACAAACAACTAAAAAGCTTTTCCACCTTCACGATATAAGTCTAAATACTATCATAGATAAAAAATAAAAATAATAATAAATTGTCGATTTTTACGGAAAGTAGAAAACAAGGTGATCTCGCAATTCTAAGCAATAGAAACCTGAAACTGCTTCACCAAAAATAAAATAAAAATTGAAATTCTGTCTGTCTCCACCAATATGCTCTGTTACCATAGCAAACCGCTATCTCCCAAACAATAAAGGTGAAACTATCTCTTTTCCAGAAACTGTATATAAATGATACATTTTTTGCGAAAACCCATTTCTTCAATGTTTTATTATCACTCTATAAAATAAACACTATATATTTTAAAACTCATCAATTTAACGGAATTAATACCAACTTTTAAATTAGGAAGGCTTAATACTTCAAGGAAAATCTATTACACTTTGTATACTTTTTCGCTGGAAACTTCACACCTGACACTTAACTATACTGGATGCAAATCCCCGAATAAACATTGACAGCATTGGTGAAAATCAGGATGGTACACAAATTATCACAGCAGACTTTAATTAGCACTTGCAGAAATTCGCTAGTGACTCTTGTCAGGATAACGAGTTATCTCTCTATCTCTCTTTCGAGATGGGCATGGAGTCAGAAATCGATTATTTAATTTACGTCTGTCAAGTGTTACTTTTCATCCACTATTTGACGTGACTTTCGGCATTAATGTAATTATTTGGTCACGAAGGACTTCAGAGAGAGCGCTCTTTCTCTTCATCTAATTTGGACTCACCTGATGAATGGATTCTAAAATCCACTTAACTGTCTCGCGTTTCAGCCCAAAAGGAGAAAATTGAATTTTTATTCAGGAATTATTTTGAAATATTTTTATTTCTTCTTTTTAAAATAATCTCATTCAATTTAAGGTGTGATAATTTTTTTTCTCTTTGATGTTCTTTTTCGATAAATTTATTATTCATTTTGAATTTTATTTCTATTATTTTATCTTACCACAATGTTGTTTATTATTATATTAGCTGCTTATTATATCCTTTTTGCAAAAGTAGCAACGATATAACAGAAATGATTGGAAAATATTAATACAATTAGGATTCGTTTAAAGTATTTCATGAAATATAGAAAGAGTTTCTTTCATGAAATACTTTAAACAGAACAATTTAATAACATAAATGTTGATTCGTTTAAGGTATTTCATGAAAGGAACTCTTTTATATAGAAAGAGTAGTTAGTTTTAGGTAAAGAAGAGTAAAGAAACTCTTTTTATGTAGAAAGAGTTCTTTTCATGAAATACCTTAACGAAGAACAGTTAAATAACAAACTGAACTGCATTTAATGCAATGAACACAGAAATTAGTAAGCCAATTTTGTAGCAGAATAATTTGCGAAAGGTTTATTATAAGTACAATTGTAGAATAATGTTGCATCCTAATTTTGCGGATAGGTAGCGTTAGTTGCACATGTCTAAGTGAGATGTAGTTTAGTTCAAGAATTTTTCCTTTTTCTTTTTACGTTTTCGCAACGATAGAGAAATAAATGTCACTGAAAACGAAATTATGTCTGTGGTTTTATGAAGCTACTTGAATTGTGCAGGTGCAGCGGAATTTTCGTCGAGAATATCAGAAACATACCTTAGAAAGAGACACTATTGTAGCATGGTACTATCGATTAACAGAAGCGTGGCTGGACTTCGCCGATGGGATATTTGCAGAGTGATATAAGTCAAGCACATCTAACATTTTGATAGAGAAATCATTGTGTGCTCCACTATCTGATAATAACATGTATTCTAACATTTGAATGTATAATTAAGTTTAATTATATTTTTCCTAGTGATAAATGTCTGCCCTCCTCGAGATGGGCAAACCTTACTTTACATTCAGGAAATATACACAAAGAAGAATATTTAAATATAATGAACATAACTTTATCGAAGATTATGTATTCTCACGATAATACGTATTTTTGCTCGACAGAAGATTAAACTTAGTCAAACATATGAATGTCGACGTATATGGTGAAGTGAAAGTCAAATTTATATTCTCTGTCACCTTTTCCCTGGTTCCTCTCATTTCTGTAAAGTTGACTCCACCATCAGTGAAATCGGACAGTCATCCTCTAGCACACAAGCTAGTCTTATTTACACCAGTAAGAAAGAATCATGTTCCAGTAACACATCTTCCAAGCTAGCTACCAATCGGAATGGAGAAATGATGTTTTTACTGTAAAAATTTACAGGGGAGTAACTGAAGTTATTCCTAAAATTTTACAGAAAATGCATGAAGGAAAACACCAATTTCCCTACAATTAAAGCTTATTGGAGAGAACAATTATTGAAAAGAACTATCCATGCGACAAAGCCTACCTATGTCACAATAATCAAAAAAGTCCAATCTCTTCGTTCTAAAAATTATGATTCCAAGTGTTTATATGAGTTACTTTATTATGTTTATATGAGTTACTTTATTATGTTTATATGAGCATCTGCATGCTAGCTAGCAAATTTTTAGCATCTTGCTCTAGCTTTTTTTTTTTTTTTTTTCAATTCCTTCTATTAGCTCACACTCTCCCTATATATACCTTGTTCAAATTTTCAATCGTTCATAAAATACTTTTTATTCATCCACTCAAGTTCAAATACATTTTTTTTTTAACTTGCAGTGGATGACACTCGATGTTAATACAGTTTTTTCAAATATTAATTCAGTAATTAAATTTAATTAATTAATTTTAGGTTTTTTTTTTAGATTTACGTTGCATATGTCTACCAATAGATGGCGCCAGATAAACTTAAAAAAATGAATGAAAATTATTTATAAAGGACTTTCCGCAATATAATGGAAAAAAAGTAGGAATTGACTTAAATTTTTTTTTTTATATTACTTGTTTGTGAGTGTACATAGATAGGTCTTATGTTCCACTTATGCATAATACAAATAACCCACTGATGGTTGGTGAAGGGGAAAATTATTTAATTTTGGGAGGGCATTTAAGTTCACCTACCCCGCATTTTAACGTCATATGGGAGAAAATCCAGAAATCATCTATCTGATTGCTGATGTGATACACACACACATCTACACAATCACCATAAAGTCTGCCAGTTTCTGAAAGTCATGACTGCAGATAACGCCATCAGTATATTTAAATATGAATCCTAATGCAGGCTAACTGCCATTAGCTTAGTAACAAGTTTAGCTAGCTTTTCATCTATTCTTTTTTGTGTCGATAGGTCTTATGTTCCTTTTATGCATAAGTGGAACATAAGACCTGTCGATGCATCACACAAACAGCCCACCGATGGCTGGTGAAGGGGAGACATTATTGAATTTTGGGAGGACATTTAAGGTCAATTGTCCCGCATTTTAGCGTCATAAGAGAGAAAACCCAGAAATCTTCTTTTAAGTAATATGATTGCTGATGCGAGACACTTACACACATTGATACAGTCTGCCAATTACTGAAAGTCATAACGGCAAAGAACGCCACCAGTAGATTTAAAGAGCCTCCTGCACGGTAAGTGAAATTAGCTTAGTAATAATCGATGCAAAAAATCATGTGGTTTTTTTATTAACTTTCTTTTTTTCTAGTTTATTTGTTTCCCAAAAAACGTTTTGCTTATACTGCATATGAAATTGAATAACAAATAATTTATTCCGTTTTTTTTTCAAAGGATGAGATCTTATTCATATAAACATAACTCATAGCTAAAGAAAAAAAAGGAAAAGGAAAGAGTAAAAACCATCTCTCATGTTGATTTATGCACGACGACGTACTTTTATCTGAGCTATCACGTCATCCTCCCCAACGATTAACGCCAGCTTCAGCATCTTCGATTTTTGCTTGCAGCTCAACTTCTTGCATCTAAAGTTTGCTTTCGGTGCTCATTTTTTCCTCTCTCATCCCTTCTTTTATCTTTTTTTTTTTTTTTATCTCATAAAAATGATTTTAGCCCCACGTCATGTTTGGGGTGCTCTATTAATGGGAAATGGTAAAAGATGGGGTAATTACGATGCTTTGAAGAGAACTCTTGTTGATCGTTTCGATTTAATAGCTTGGTTAACTACGTTATGCACCTGCGGCAGTGTAAGAAGAAAACTACGGTCGTAAATTGTTTTCTTTTCGGTTGAGAGTCTGCGACTCGCTACTGTTTCAACCATTTTCATGGCATACTTTTATTGTTCACTTAAGTTTTAAAGAAAGAAATTTGTCTGCCTTTTTTTCTCTTTCTTCTTTAATAATTTAATTACTGAGTTTCAGACTTTAAATAATTTAAGACGGAGTGAATCGTTGGAAACAGAGTGAGTTTTCCAAAAATTTCTTTTTTTTTCAACTTTTTATGAGTTTCATTTAAAAAAAGATTAAAAGTTTGTCTTTAATATAATTGGAAAAAAATCAATTTAATATTTTTCAAATAAAATCATTTAAATGCATTTTGTCACTTTAGTTACAATTTTATGTGTATTGAATATTTCTACAAGATTTGAATAAAAATATTTTAAAAGTTTTTTTACTAATTTATTTACTGAAAATTATTGTTAAAAATCAAACTAGATATTACTTTTATTCTAATTTTCAAAATGCATTACACCTTTTTTTTAAATTTTAAGCAACCTTTTTAAAATTTAAATATTAATTTACATTTTAATATATTATATTTATACAAACAACTAGAACAAATCTTAAATGTAATACAAAGCTCGATTAAAATTTTAAAAAGCAATATAATTTTATAACTATAAGTTATAATATAATTACTATTATAAGTTATAATATAATTTATTATAACTTTATGGCTCAAAAGAAAAATTTAACTCAATAAGCCTCTAACAGATGATGAAATTGCAAATGTGTTGGCTTTGCTTTCGGATGAGTGTCCAGTGATGTTTGTTATGACAGCAACGAAGAATTTTTTTCCTCCCAAGGTGCTCATGATGTAATATATCATTATTACTAACTTATGTTAATTCATTTATAATAAATATTTGTTTGTAATAAATTGTCATACAAAAAATAATGCATTTTGTCACTTATTCAATTCCTTCTATTAGCTCACACTCTCCCTATATATATCTTGATCAAATTTTCAACCGTTAATGAAATACTTTTTATTCTCCACTCAAGTTCAAATACATTTTTTGAACTTGTAGTGGATGACACTTCATGTTAATACATTCTTTTCAAACATTAATTCAGTAATTAAATTTAATTGATAATTTTAATTTTTAAGATTTAAGTTGCATATATCTACCAATAGATGGCGCCAGATAAACTTAAAAAATGAATGAAAATTATTTATCAAGGACTCTCTGCGATAGAGAGTGAGAAAATGTAGGAATTGACTTTTAATTTTTGACAAAAAGTTTTTTTTAAATTACTTGTTTTCATTATTTTGTTTCATTTCTGCACATCATGTGCCACTATTAAATAATTTCACCCGTATCACGTGTGGAACGTAGCCAAATTCTATGAAAACCCCAAATATTACTTAGTAATCAGTATGATACACTTAAACATGTTTTATTACCACTTTTCAATTGTATTCATTCTAAAAAGCAGGCCGCTTTCTGAGATACTACTGTGTCCAAAAAGTAAGACCAATTTTCAATTTAAAATTCCGGGACTTATGGAATTTCAATTTTTTTTTTTTTTTTAGGTTGCTGGCACTGTCCTTGACATCTGTGTGAAATTTTATGTCAAAATATTCATTAGTGTTTCAGTTACGCTGCCTTTGTGAGAAGCTAAAACTGATTTCGGCGATTTTTGAAATGTCTGAATTAATTAAGTAAGCAACTTGCATTAAATTTTGTTTGCGGAAACGTATAGAATGTTGTAGAAGGCATTCGGTGAGCATTTCTATATCGGAAAGAAATTTTCAGAAGGAGTATAAACAGTTCAAAGAAGGCAGAGAAGGCGATCGGTCGACCATCAACCCAATCAATCGGTCGACCATCAATCACGTTAAAAAATTAAAGATTTTGTGCTTGTAAACCGTCGATTTATATTAGAGACCTTGCTGATGATGTTTGAATTTCAAAAGGAACGGTCAATTCCATTTTTTGCCTCAAACATGTCCAATCTTGATTGGTACCGAAACCACTGAAAGCCCCAGCTCATACTGCATTGATTCGTCGTGACTTTTTCGCCAAAAATGAAATCCATATAGTTCCACAACTCCCGTATTCACACCGTGCAACATCTAGCTATTCCCTAAACTCAAAAGACCACCCGAGACACCGTTTTCAGTCGATTGAAGAGATTCAACGTGAATCGCCGCGCGCTTTGAAGGCCTCCTGCCGTTGACTTTTTAGCATGCATTGAGGATTGGAAAAAAAGTTGGCAGAAGTGATTGTGTCCGGAGGCGATTACTTTGAAGGCGCTGAAATAAACTTGGAAGAATAATTAAAGAGTTTTTGAAAAAAAAAAATAATTGGTCTTACTTTTTTTTGACACAATAGTAAACCCATCTCTATCCCAGGACAATAACTTTCAACACATCCCGGTCACGTGACCGACAGTTAAAGTATTCATAAATTTTAATGACCATTTTAAAAAATATTATTCCATTCCTTCTATTAGCTCACACTCTCCCTATATGTATCTTGTTCAAATTTTTAATCGTTCATAAAATACTTTTTATTCATCCACTCCAGTTCAGATACATTTTTTGAACTTGTAGTGGATGACACTGGATGTTAATACAGTTTTTTCAAATATTAATTCAGTAATTAAATTTAATTCATTAATTTTAATTTTTTTTAGATTTAAGTTGCATGTTTCTACCAATAGATGGAGAAAGATAAACTTAAAAAAATGAATGAAAATTATGTATAAAGGACTTTCTGCAATAGAGTGTAAAAAAGTAATAATTGACTTTTTAAAAAAAAATTTTTATATTACTTGTTGTTTTTATAGGGAGGCCAAGAAGTTTGAAAATTGTATGCGAAACCTAGACTTAGTTTGTTTTGCTACCATGAGATTATATTTTAAATACCGATAGAAATGGATAAAATAAAATATTTTCAATTATTTTCAGGAAAATGGGTGGCGATCGTAATTGATTCTTATTGTTCTTAATTGGAAATACGTATAAAACGAAATGAATGACAAATAACAATATCGGTGAAACTGGCTTGTTGGTGGAATGTTTTAATTTATTTATTGTTAAGATTTGTAAAATTAATTAAGTATTTTTTCAGTGAAAAATCATGAAAGTTAACTTATTGATTTTCATTATGTCGTATACAAAGTATAATAAATTAGAATGTGTAATTACTATTGTCGTATCCTTTTCAGTTCGAAAGGCCAAAATAAAATGATTAAAAAATATAAAATACTTACTAAAAATAGAAAATAATTATTAAAAATATAAAATATTATTTATCTGATGCACAGAGATTTTTTTTCTTACAAACATGTAATTAATACTTTTATATAGATATACAAGTATTTATACCTCAATTCCTATTCTTTTTAACAAAATTCTCTTGCTTTATCGTCATTACTCGCATTAAACTCGCTAAAATATTGATAACATTATTATAGAAACTCCCCTTCCATATTTTAACAATAGTTCCCTAGATTTTACTGCTCTTCGAGAGGAGTTTTATGGAAAAATTAGCATAGTGTGCGGAGGAAAACCCATCTAATCGTTTCGAATCGATATTAGACATTCTGTCACTATCATTCCTTCACTATCTTTTCAATTCCTTCTATTAGCTCACACTTTCCTTATATATATCTTGTTCAAATTTTCAATCGTTCATAGAATACCTTTTTATCCATCCACTCGAGTTCAAATACATTTTTTTGAACTTGTAGTGGAGGACACTGGATGTTAATACAGTTTTTTCAAATATTAATTCATTCATTAAATTTAATTGATTAATTTTAGTTTTTTTTAGATTTAAGTTGCATATATCAACCAATAGATGGCGCCAGATAAACTTAAAAAAATGAATGAAAATTATTTATAAAGGAAATATAGGGAAAAAAAAGTAGGAATTGACTTTAAATTTTTTATATATATATTACTTTTCTACGATGTATTATTTTGGTTTGAGATACATGATATCCACAAAAATGCAAGGACATATAATAAATTTGAATTTTATAAAAACATAGGCAGAGATATATATCTCAGAAATGATGGAAAATTGCATGAATCTTCAAAAAAAGTTTTTATAAATTTTAATGAAACTCATAAAAGTATCGTCGACATAAAAAAATGGCAGAAAAAGAAAAGAATTGTAAATCTTATATAATCTTATCTATGCTAACACAAATTCAATTGAGGAGAAGAACCTAATTTAGTAGTTGAATAAACTACAATGTATCGAGTTAATGATCCGTGTAAGATCTTAGTTAATAGAAATCTGAAACTGTATTATTATTATTTCTTGGTAAATCTACTAATATGTTGTTCTTGGTTAATGTAATATAGTGACCAGCTTTTTTCCATGGATTAACTGAAGTTAATGAATATTGATGTAGTGCCGTAAATATTGATATTTTTTGTAATATAGTAACCAACTTCACCATGGATTACTGTTATTATTGAACATTAGTTCTGAGACTGTTGATGTTCATTTATATGAAATATTTATTAGTGAGGAAGTGTCATACAAAAATACATTTACTGAATTCAGCTTCATGAAATGGTTGCAGTTAATGGACATTTGCATATTCGTGTGATTATCGAGGCTTTAGTATTACAGTTACTAACATTAGTTTGAAGATTTAAGAAATTATGTAGATTGTTAAACAATAACTAATCATTATTGCCATTTTTAATGAATTTAATTATTTTTGTATTTTGAAAGCGAATTTGTTGCTTTATGCATTATGAAAGTAGTTATTTGTTGCTTTTGTGCTTTAAAAATATTTGAACTGTTAAACAATAATCAATCATTATAGTTATTTTTTAATCAATTTAATTTTTTTTTGTATTTTGAAAGAGAATTTGTTGCTTTATGCATTATGAAAGTTATTATTAGTTGTCAGTATGAAAGTAATTTGTGGATTTGTGCGTTATGCTTTATGTTTTGGAATTATGTGGACTGTTAAACAATAACCAATCATTATTGAATTTTTAATAAATTTAATTATTTGTAATATTGTGCAAGCGAATTCGATGCTTTATATCCTCATTATTCATTTTAATCTAGTAAAAGGCAGATGCTTAGATTATAAATAGAAGTACTTAAGCTGATTTCAAGTGCTTTTCCCTTACAACATCAGGTCTTACCTTACAATATCAGATGTTTTTAATACTCTTTTATTAGTTTCACCTGTATGTTTGTTTGTTTATTTCTAACTGACTCTTTGGCTCGATTTTGTCCTACTTTAAGCGATCAGATTCAATTTAAACATTGTAGACTTATCAAGGACCGATGACACTAAAATATTTTTATAAGTTTGTTATCTCATCATGATTAAGGATCGTCAGGATTAGTGATTTTATTTTAACTTATGAAGAGCAATTTAACCCATGTAGAATGAAAGTACCTAAGATATTCAAACCTAAGTGGGACAGTGGCACAACGAATAACGCGCCTAACTACGGATCAGGAGATTCCTTGTTCGAATCCTGGCTGGCTCGACATATTCGCATTTAGCCTTTGTTTTACTCACAATTAAATTATTGTAAGAACTATTGTTCCAGTCCCGTACCGACCTTATTTAAATATTATGGTTTTAAAAACACTTTACGCTTTTGAGTTAACAAAAGAAAAATAATTGTTAACATAAGAACAAAGCTGCTGACGAGAAAATTAATGTCACTGCTCTAAAAGCGTGGGGTGCTTTTGTAAGACATTTTTAAACAACTCTGCATTTCGGAATGAAACTAGTGAAAAATTGTAACGATTGATATGAGCACCCCACGCTTTTAGAACAGTGACAATCATTTTCTCGTCAGTAATTTTGTTCTTATGTTAACAATTATTTTTTTACTTTTAGTTTGATTAACCTAAAAGCGTGTTTTTAGTTTTTTAAACTATAATTTTTCCTTACAACAAGCCCTACCATTAGGAATCAACTACCATCGGGCTAACTGTACATAATATCAGTGGTCACGAGAAGTAAAGCATAATTTCGTGAGTGATAGTTTTCAAAACTGCCCTCATCTGCATCAGAAAAGTTTTAACCTTCTGCCGATATTTTGTCCATGGGCGAGGTCGAGTGATTACAAAGGGCGTGAAAACTTACTGCGATCATTTTACTCAATTATATCGACCAAAAAGGCAAATGTCGTCGTGCCGGTACTAGTAATTAAAGAATCGTTAACCTTTTCAGTATCTGAACTTTAAGAGGATAGCACTTTTTAAAAAATTAGGATAATGTCTTTTACAGATTTGGTATAGCTTTTTGATAAATATTAATTGAAATATTTTTATTTAGACAAAGAATTTTATCAATTGTAAAATTCATAGTTTCTATTATTAAGGATAAAAAAAATCAATACATTAACTATAAATTAATTTTTTATAAACATTTTTAGTAGCTTATTTATTATTTTTCGAAGTAAATATACCATCATGATTTATTCTGAATAAAAACACTTTATCTTTTAATACTTTTAGGATAAATGATTCGTATAGAAAATATAGGGACAATCAATTGAAAGAAATTAAAATAGCTTGTTAGGAGAAAATATAAAAATTGTAAGAATAGAGAACCAATTTTCTTATTGAAATTTTAACTACAATTATTCTTTGAAAAATTTGAACAAACAATTGTTTTCTCAATGATTTTCACTTCAATTCAATTATAAATATCGTTAAATCCTATACTATAACAGAAAAAAATTAGCTTGAAAATCAGTTTTACAAAATAGTGATTCACATGAACTAAAAATACACAGCTGCAGAAATATAAAGATTTTTCAATTCCTTCTATTAGCTCACAATCTCCCTATATATATCTTGTTCAAATTTTCAATCATTAATAAAATACTTTTTATTCCTCCACTGCAGTTCAAATACATTTTTTAACTTGTACTGGATGACACTTGATGTTAATACAGTTTTTTTTCCAAATATTAATTTATTAATTAAATTTAATTAATAAATTAATATTTGGACTAGTGCTCTGGCACCGGTGCCACAGGTTTCGGGTTCGAGTCCCCTGCGGTGTCATGGATATTTGTAGTGGTTCGGAATCCACTATAAACCGTAAGTCCCGGTCTAATATGATTGTAGAGTGTTTGGGCGTGGGGCTGACAACCCTACCACGTAAAAAGAAAAAAATCAGCTCCTGTTTAGAAATCTACCAGTACTTAGATGGCCTTGGAGACCATGGAGCTGTTGAGCTACTGATGACTGATGATGATGAGGATGATTCTAAGAAGCAAATTTTTTTGGCAATTTTTATCATAATCAATCTTAGCCAATAATATTTACTTCGTTTCTTGAATAATATTTACAAAATATCATTTATTTAGCTTAAAAACATTAATTCTGTTAACATTTGCTGTATCTTTTTAACAATATTAGAAAAATACAACAAATTTACTACTATGATTTACAAATCTGTTTGCAAATATGTAATCTGTTTCTATTCATTTCCATTCTGTTTATTACACATAATTCATAAAAAATATTTCTGTGATTCAAATAATATCAAAATGTTATAAGATTAGGTAATCTAAGAAAACTAAAAATGAAAACAAAATGTAATTATAATTTTAAGAAAACTATTCTATAATATAAAAATAGAAAATAATTCTTTTGATATTAATTATTTGTTTTTAATTTTTTCCCGTGTAATCAGTTATATAATATTTGCAATTTTAACGGTTTTTTAAAAATGCAGTGTTATTAAATGATTACATAAGCTCGAATAAGTTATTCTAAACTGAATAAAAGAACATTCCAGACATAAAAGATCAAGCTGTCTTTAAAACTAGCTTTGAGGATTACGTTTAAAGAATAAAAGATTTTCCTTTTACATAATTTCTAGCACAATTGAGCTTCGAAAGTAAGTTTTTTTTTTTATCGCTCAACATTTAAGCTAGAGACGTCCACACAAAAAAAAAAAAAAAAAGAAAACTTAATCTCTTCAGAATTTATGTTCTTACTTTTATTAATATTAAATATTACTTTACATTTTTGTGACAAAGATTTAAAAATAACAACCATAAAGAGATAATATAACTCCAAAACTCAGTTCCAATAGAAAAACTTAAAATATTCTATAAACAAGATTGAAAAAAAATGTTTTCATTATTGAAACATTATTTAATTTAATAGAGATTTTTAAATAAGAAAGAAATTCTTTTTTATAAAAGCTGAGAGATAACTACTTTAAAGATTTTTCTTTAATTGTAAACTATAGTAGCTTAAAGTAATTTATATAAATAAATATGTTGTAAAAATAGTTGTTATGAAATTAAAATAATGGGATGTAAGGTTTCGATATGGCAAGTGCCGCGAATTAAGATGCATGTGCAGAATAAGACGTTTTACTACACAAACATAATTTTTATGTAAAGGATACTTATCAAAATAATTTAAAAACTTTATATACATATTTCTTTAATTGTAAACTATAATAATTTAATATAATTTATACAATATAAATAATTATATTGTAAAAATAGTTGTTATGAAATTAAAATATTGAGATGCAAAGTTTTGATATGATAAATGACACGAATTAGGATGCATGTACAGAATAATATGTTTTATTACACAAAAGTGATATTTATGTAAATAATACATGTCAAGAAAAGAGAGTAATAGAAATTAAATTTATTAGATTTATCTAATATATATTTTTATAATTTAAAAAGCAATAAAAATCAAATAAGCATTATCGAATAAATATGTTATAATAAAACTTACTTATTAAAATAAGTATTACTTAATAGACATTTATTACAATTATGATTCCTTTCCTTTTAATAGATAGTAACAAATTGTGAAATTTGAGAGAGATTTAAATACAGAAAAATGTTTTCCATTGTTACTATTGTTCTAATGAATAAATTATCAACTTATTTTCAAATGCATATGGGAATTGTATTTAATATTCAAATCATGAGATCTGCTAATTTATTGATACAGCTGAAATTTGAGCACTATTTGAGTTTGCGATAAATTAGAAAATGTATGAATCCCTTGTGAGCATTACCAAATAAATCGCTGAATTTTTAAATAGAGCAATAATATTATTTGATGATTAAAATAACTCAATTTTATACAAAGAGTTTTGAAACAAATACAGTGAATAAAATTAATTAATCACCAAAAATTATCTTGTCTTACTTAATAAAACTTAATCTGATTTAAAATAAATGGAAGGAAATTGTTTATCTTTATAAATGAAATGAAGGAATAATTTTATGAATGGCATTGTAACACACAGGAGTTAAATAATATTATATTCATGAAAAGAATAATTTTTAACCATTGGACGAATAAAAAATAATAATTATTCAAGATACTGAAGCTTTAAATAAAAATTTAATTAAAGTGAAATTTTGCAGTGATTTCTAATTCTAAATATCTCTTTTATTAATATTTGCAAGTCATTTCAATACATAAAAAGATGAAAATATAATTACTTTCATTTCATACGGTTAAGAGAGTTCATAAATTTGAAATTCTATTTCAATTCCCGGAGTAAAAATTTTCATAAAGTTGAAATAAATGGTTAATTTATACTTATCTCTTTATTTAATATAAAAAGGTCTTTAATTATGGAGATAGTGGTATTCTATTTTAAATAATTATATTTAAATATTTTCAATTTGTTGTTTTCCGATTTTCTTTTCATTGAAAGCATATCAACAATAATACTTTTTTATTTGATATTTTTTGTTTGCAAGAAAAACTCACTTTCTGGAAGGAATACTTTCATTTTAAAAGGCAAGCCAATTTTATCGAATGGCTTTGATCATTTTTAAATTCTTGTATGTAGCTAAAGGAATTTGAAAGAAAGCTATACTGCTTCGAAAGATATTAAGTCAAAATTCAGAATACTTTTTTTTTTTCCCTTTGATCAGAAATAATATTTTTTATTTGATTCAATTAAGTTACATCTCTCTTCATTGCTTGAATATTTTTTATTGAAAAGAAGTGAGACATTTTTTCCTATCTTTGAGAAGATCTGACCATTGTCAAAACTTTAATGTAGTGAAATAATTTTAATGTAGCATCCAGTAATACTGGGAAAAAATGTAGTTGAAATAATTTTAAAAAGGCTGATAAAACTTTAGTTTATAAACTTTTCATATAATAAGTTGAAGGTCAGTAATTTCTAAAATACGTTTTTCAGTTTAAAAAAAACCAGCCTTCTTTTTTTATCAGGCAATACATTCTTAGTAAGATTGTAAAACTCACTTCACAGCCTAAACACTTTTTTTGCAGAGAAACAAATACTGTTTTTAGAGCTGTGCACGATTCGAAATGCTTTTAAGTAGATGAAATAATTCTAAAAATAGCTTATAAACTTCTGAGATAATAAGTTGAAGGTCAGGAATTTCTAAAATACATTTTTCAGTTAAAATTTTAAAAAACAGCCTTTTTTTTTATCGGACAATATGTTCTTAGTAAGATTGTAAAACTCACTTAACAGCCTAACCACTTTTTTTTTGCATGAAACAAGTGCAGTACGTGATTTGAAATGCTTTTAAGTAACTGAAATAATTAAAAATATAGATTATAAATCGTTCGAGATATTAAGATGGAGGCAGAAATTTCGAAAATACTTTTTCAGTTTTAAAAAAAAAAAAAAAAAAAAAAAAAAGAAGGAGAAAAAAAAACCCAGCCTTTTTTTTTTTTTTTATCAGACAATACGTTTTAGTAAAATTTGTAAAGCTCACTTCACAACCTAAATACTTTTTTGCTGAGAAGTTTTTCGTGCAGTTTTTCAGAACTGTAAACGATTTGAAAAGCTTTTGAGTAGCTGAAATAATTAAAAACGTAGATTATAATATTTCGAGAAATTAAGTAAAAAGGTCGAGTCTCTAAAATATCTTTTTCAGTTAAAAAAAAAAAAAACTTTTTATCAGACAATACGTTCTTATTATAAAACTCACTTCACAGCCTAAACCCTTTTTGCTGAGATGCAAGTGCTATTTTTCAGAGCGGTAGCTGTATTCGAAATGCTTTTAAGTAGCTAAAATAATGAAAAACCTATATTATAATGTTTCGAGAAATTAAGCAAAAAGGTCAGGAATTTCTAAAATATCTTTTCAGTTAAAAAAAAAGACTATACTTTTTACGAGGAAATACGTTGAGTTATTTTTAGTAAAAATGTAAAACTCACTTCACAGCTTGAACACTTTTATTGCAGAGAAGCAAATGCTGTTTTTGGAACTGTAAACGATTCGAAATATACTTTTAAGTAGCTGAAAGAATTGAAATTGAAGCTACAATCTTTCGAAAAAACATTAAAACGAAAGTCAGGAATGCAGAAATTCATTTTCAGTTGAGAAAAAAAAAAGGCATTCCTTTTGGTCCAAGATAATACTTTTCTTTGAATTCTATTTAGTTACAATGTAAAAGCCACTTCAATGCTTCAGCACTTTTATAGCAGAAAAGCAACTAAAATGTTTCAAAAGAACAGTGACCGAATCAAATTCGCGAATACTTTTATGTACTCGAAAGAATCTAAAACAAAGCTGCAACCTTTCAAAAGACATCCAGTTGAAAATTTGGAAGTTTAGAAATGTTTTTTTTTTTTTTCTCCATTCAGTTGACAAACTGTGACGTAAGTTTCTTCAATCAATATTTCTAATGCTTTCCATTAATGACTTTTATTTCATTTCAGTCTACTGAGTGCTGTATTTAATGATAAATGAGCCAATTGAGTACAATAAAAAGTCGAATTATCATTTTTTTTAAATAAATTTATAGTAATTTTTTAGCTTATTCTTGTATTTTTTTTTTTTTTTGTTATTATTAACAATAATTTAAAAAAGAAAATTTTAGGGATTTGTTTTTAAATATGAGTATTTTAAAAAGGAAGATAAAATTTCGATACAAAATGCATACTTTCAAAACACTCCCAAAAACAATATGCATTTGAAATCTAAAATATAGAAATATATATATTCTATATGTTAAAATTCTTGCGAAAGTGTTTATTTATCCTTTTTTAAAAACCAGTATCCTAATTTCTTTGATTATATGCATTGCACACCATTATCAATACAATTGCTTATTAATTCTAAGAAAATGCCTGTGTAGTATAACATAAACTGGCAAAAATAATTATTATTTAAAACAATTAAAAAACTGTGATGTATATAATCAACATCAATGCAGTAACTAGACAAATGTTTTTAATTTAAATGAACAAATAATAAAACAATGAAATAAAATTTATTTTTATTTAAAGAATGTTATATTTAATTATGTAAAACTTCTATAAACTAAAACAGCAAAGTATTAAAAAATAACACAGATTTTAATTATTCTTCGATGTAACTTTATGAGGAATTCAAAAATATAAAATATGTACGTTTTCAAATATGTTTTCTTTGGTTCCTACCATATTATATTTGCTAGTACTGGTTAACTTAATAACTTTTTTAATATTTTATAATCAACAAATATTTAATATTAGAGCATCTATACAAAGTTTTTTTTTTACTTATTTTTTTTTCAAAATAAAAACTTAATCTCAAAAGTTAATATTTGGCATGCGAATTGCAAAAAGAATAAATAATATTATTATAGAGAAACAACTATTATTATAGAAAACCAGATAAAACATAAAGAACAAGCTGTCATAAACGGTTTTTACTTTTTATTGATGACAATTACTACAAAGAACTTCAAGGACTAAAATGTTTTAAGAAATCTTTGACTCAGAATAATTTAACTTTTGCAGGTATCAGAAGTTTAACAACTAGAAAACTATTCACATAGTGAAAAAGCACAATAATTATTAATAAAAAAGATTTGGTTTTAAAAACTTATTTTCCAATCGGCAGAATGCTGATAGTTGGAAGACACTAACATTTTGACTTTCTCCTATTCGAACAGGTTTTATTAGCCTAAAAGTGTGCAAAAAAAATGACCGTAGAGCGACAAACCAAACCTATTTGAACAAATAGACAAATAACAAAATATAAAATATTTTAAAATTCTTTTAGAAAAAAATAATATTTATTTGCTGTAAACATTTTTTTCATTACGTGATTATGAAAGGGCGTGAGAACTATTAAAAGATATTTATGGAGGAAGAATCAAATTATTTAGTAGATGTAAATGCAAATAATTAAAATAATGAATTTATTCATTATATAGTATTTGTTATGTAAATGCTGTAAATAGCCACAAATGAATTAAATTCAAGGTTATTGATGGCATTTATATAGTAAAGCGTGAAATAACACAATTCTATTTTAAATTGATAATTTTTTGAAAATTTAATTCCTATTACTAGAATTTCCTGAAATGTTTGTCTTTTATTTTTAAAAAAAAATTATACCCTTTATTGAAGGTCATTTTTTAAAAGTCATTCCCCAATGTCTGCAAATATTTAACTTCCTTTATAATTTTTATGCAAAGGCAATATACAAAATCTTCGCCTTGTACCACTTTAATTATATATAAAAAAGGGTACAATGGCGCCCTGTCCGGTACCAGAAAAGGGTCGAAGAAGTTGCTAGCGTCATTGATAAAACGTCCTACCGAAAGGTAAGAGGTTCGGACGGAATTTTCGAAGCCCCCCTTTCCTTTGCACCGAACATTCCTCTGCAAATACGAATCTCCACAAACGCGCAAAAATAAATTGCGAGCAAAAGCGTGAGAGCTGTGCATGGAGCTTTCCGGCCATGCCATGGCGCACACCTGGAAAGCACACACACAGGGGCACAACATGAGGATTCGACATCAAGATCTAAAAGAATGAGGAGAACGTGTACTCACATGTCCCGAGAGGTGCGATTCGCAGAAGTCGAATGAGAAGAGGGGAAGAGAGAGAATCGATCCGCGGTGGGGGGAAGGGGGAGGTGGGGGTGGAGAGGTGGTGGACTGTGCCATCTGGTGGTCACGGTATCCGTTACGCAGTAGAAAGACATCTTGTTGACAGGTCATTAGAATGAGTTCCAATGCAAACGATTTTTTTTCAAGAAAAAGTTCTACAGAGATCATAGCAATCAATGGTGTAGACTATTGGAATTTTTTTAAATATTTTAAATTTTATTTATTGGATTTTTTTTTTTTTAATTATTTTCAAGTTAGAAATATGTGGTATAAAAAAAAGGATTTCGACATAATAGTAAATTTTCAGCTTTGAAAAAAATTGGTTTTTGAAGTTTAATAAACATTTAAAAAAAAATTGTAAATGATGCCAGTGAAAGGACAATTTTTTAATTAATTGAAGATATATGTCGCTGGCACCTTATTTTTTATTAATATCTTTCTTATCTTACTTGTGATTGGTGCAAAAACTAACCACTCAAAATCGTTTGTTTCATCGATTCAAAGACGAAAGGATTATAAATTACATTATATTAAAGATAATAGTAGAGATTTTACATTTTATCAATTTGTGGTACGTAATAAATAAGTTTTAAAATTGAATAAAATGACATAGTATAAGAAGAAACATTTTTTAAAATTCCTCAAGTGATTATTTGAAACCCTGATTAAAATAAGAAGTTTTTCTAAATGTATTTTAAAAAGTTAAAAATTTGCATCGTAAAATGTTACCAAATACACTACTGAAACAAAATTTGTGTGCCTTAAAAATATAATAATATTTTTTCTCTGTATTTTTATTTATCAAAAATATCTTAGATAGAATGAAAAATAAAAGTACTAATTCATTCTATTTTTAAATTATTATTGCTTCTATTATTAATATTTCTGGATTACTGAAGTTATTACTTCTAGATTATGAAGATTACTTGAGTTTCACAACTCTGAAACTGGAAATTACTTTCAATATTAATCATCCATTCTGAATTCTCTTTTTTTTTTTTTTTTTAATCAATACTTAATTCAATTAGCAAAAAAAAAAAAAAAAAAAGTTTTCGAAGAAGTTACAGCTATTTTCGTATTAGGATAGTAATTTACGTACCTGAATTATCAACGAGGATAATTTCCTGTAACATAGAAATAAACTATTGGATATGACAAAGACTGAGTAATCTTTTTTTTTTTTTCTTATTTTTCTTTTCTCGTGCCAATCGATACTCATTTGTCTAGACCAGAACTTGAGTAAAAATTGAGCTACTACCAATTACATCATCATTTTTATTTTATTTTTATGTTTCTATGTAGTTAAAGAAGAAATTTCCGAGTTGTGCAATAAATCAGTGGATAATTTGCTTCAAGAAAAAGTTTTTGGTTAAACTTTTAGTTAAGCTGCGTTAAAGGCGGCTTGATGAGCAATTGACTAGCGCTCTGGCCTTTGATAACACAGGCATCAGGTTCAAATCCTGGCTGTGGCATGGTTGTTTGTTAGTGGTTCGGAATATATGTTAAACTGTAGGTCCCGGTCTAATTAGCCTAAAGTGTGCAAAAAAATGACCGTAAAGCGATAAACGAAACCAATTCACTTTTTTGGGGCCTGACAGCCGAGTGATTAGCACTCTGGCGCCCTATGTCACAGATTTCGGGTTCGAGTCCCGGCGGTGCCCTAGATGTTTGCAGTGGTTAGTAATCAACTTTAAAACGTAGGTTCTGATCTGATATGACCCTTTGGGCGTAGGGGGTGACAACCTTATCCTGTAATAAAAGAAAACTGTTTAGAAATCTGCCAGTAGGCAGACGGCTTTGGCCCACCATATTGTTGCGCCTGCGCCAATGAAGAAAAAGGAAGAAGGTATTTTAATATGAGACACAGATTGAAAATGTCAAGAAAGAAATTTATTTCGAAGAATGTAAATGGATATATATTTTTTTCTCAAATTTCAACTATTGGCTATATTTAAAAAAAAAATAAATTGTCTATAAATCTGAATGACAATATAGGTCAAATAAAGTTTATTCTTCTGCCAAAAATCTACTACTGTGCCTAAAAAGTAAGACCAAATTTTTTTTTTTTTTCAAAAACCCCTTTATTTAATCTTCCAAATTTATTTCATCGCCTTCAAAGTAATCCTCTCCGGACACAATGTAATTATGCCAACTTTTTTTCCAATCCTCAATGCATGCTAAAAGTCATCGGCAGGGATGGACTTCAAAGCGCACGCCGATTCAAGTTCTCTTCAATCGACTCAAAACGGTATCCCCTGAGTGGTCTTTTGAGTTTAAGGAATAGCCAGAAGTCGCACGGTGGGAATACGGTGGTCGTGGAACGATATGGGTTTCATTTTTGGAGAAAAAGTCACGAAGAATTAATGCAGTGTGAGCTGGCGCATTCAGCGTTTTCTCGGTACCAATCGAGATTTGACGCGTTTGAGGCCCAAAATGGAATGGACCAATCCTTTTGAAATTCCAACATCAGCAGCAAGGTCTCTAATTGTAAATCGACTGTTTGCAAGCACCAAATCTTTAGCGTATATCTTTCCATATCGTACCATATCTTTAAATTTTAGCGTTTCACAAAGCCAAGAAGGAACTCAAACACTAATGAATAAATTAACGTCAAATTTCCTACAGATGTCAAGGACAGTGCCAGCAAACTAAAAAAGAAAAAAAGTGAAATTCCATAAGCCCCGGGAATTTTAAATTTAAAATTCATCTTACTTTTTGGACACAGTAGTATCCTTTTTTCGCATACAATATCTCGCAATTGTCTGTTCAGTATCGTTGGCAATTAGCGCGAAAGCAAACTACAAATCATGTAAAATGTGAATTTATTCACTTTCTCTACTTAAAATGGCATAATGCAAATCCTTTATCATTTTTGGAACTTCAGTAATGAATAAATGCACTCAGCTCTGTCCAATCCTCTTTACAACCTTGACCCTCAATCTATGTTTTCTACATTTTAAAAATACTTTGTTTCCCAACGTATCACACCAGTTCTGATGGGTGTGAACTCCCAGGTGGAGAGTTATAGCATAAGAAACTTGTCTAATGTGTTTACAAAGGAATGATAACAATTTGGAAAAATTATCAAAGTTTATATGTGCAGCTATTAATAATTTTTTTTTTTTTTTTTTACTTTTCGTTCACTTTTTTTTTTTTTTGTTTCAATATTTTTTTTAATTCTTTTTCAAGTAAAAAATAAGTGAAAATTATAACTATTTTTCTTGCTAACAAATAGTTTGTAATTCTTCATTTGGTATTAACTGTTTAAATAAAACTAGGACATCTTTTGAAAAAGAAGTTACAGATTGTATCCACTTTATCATTTAACTAGTGTAACTTAACATTTAAAGACTGATTTGAAATTTGATAACATGTCTCATCGTAACCGAAGTGAATGAAGCTTTTTTTTTTTTTTTCCTTCAAGTATTCTACAAATTTACACCTTCAGAAAATTAATGAAGTTTACATTTCAGAAATTTAAATCTTTAGAAAAAAGAAAGAAAGTTTGTTCTCCTTTTTGTAACGCTAATGTCTGTAGAGAAAAAAATTCCCTATAAAAAATACCTTAGATAACACTAAATATAAGTTTTGGATCTGTTATGTATGTAGTAAGTAACAACATTCAGTACCAGGAATCGATAAAAGGATAAATTTGTATAACAATATACAATATTTTTTTACAAATTTCTATAACAATATACAATTTTAAGGTATGCTTCATAGGATTTATGTTTTATTTTTGTTTGCCTTTCCTTCTATCATTAAATTTTGTTGTTTAAACAATCATAAAATCTGAAATTTATTTCTATATCTGATAGAAATTGTGAATTTTTAAAACTGAAATTCAAATTTTTGTGTTATAATATATTTGTTTGAACAACATAATTTCATTAAAAAATATTATTGGCTACTTTATTTGCTTAATAAATTTGTCAATTAAAAACACATTTTTACTTATTTGTAAATAATTTCATATTAAAATAAATTACATAGTTTTTATACATTAAGCAAAATTTATTATTATAAAGGTTTATTATTTTTTAAGATTATTTTTAAGAAATTTAATTATAGTATTGGACAAACATTGTATCAATATAAATAAAAAAAGACGTTTATTTATTTCCTATTAACGTCCTTAAATGTTTATTTGTGAGAAAAGCAATTGTGCTGATGATTATGCATTCAAGACAGATAACAGGCTTTCTGTTGAAGCAGTAAAATGAAATTAGGAAAAACATCGTAAATAAAGACCGCTTAATCTATTTGTTGCCTGGGGTCACCAGAACATCCAATTTCGTTAGCGGCAAGTTATGTTATGCAGGGAAGCTGCTTAAATAGATTTGTCCAAAAAAAGGGCTTAGTGATAAAGCAATAACTTATCAGGAAGTATAAGCTTTCATTTTGTAATGCATTTAAAAAATATTTAATGTATATCTAGGAACAGAATTTTTACAATGCATCTTTAATAATTATTTATGTTTAATAATTATTTCGCTTGACTAATTGTTTTAATTGACTGACTAGTGAGTTAATTTATTTAATAAGAGATAAGTCTAAAACAATTTTATTAAATTATTTAAAAATGTATTCTGGCTTCAAAAAAAAAAAAATAATGAAGTTAATGTTATTTTCTTAAATAATATTAAATATTAAAAAATTCTTGTCTATGAAATGTTTGAAATTTTCAAGATTTTTTTAAACGACGCGCACGCACACACATTATATATATATGTGAATACATATATATATGTGAATACATATATATATATGTGTGTGTGTGTGTGTGTGTGTGTGTGTGTGTGTGTGTGTGTGTGTGTGTGTGTGTGTGTGTGTGTGTGTGTGTGTGTGTGTGTGTGTGTAACTTTTTTTCTAAAATTAAATTACGGGTTTCGACTTATAGACGGGTCCTCTGATCTCACGAAAAACACAGGTATTTTTCTGTTAGCCGGAGCTCAAGAGATACATTGCCAAGTAATACTAATTATAATACGTTTTTTATTTCTTTAGTTTATGTTTCTAAAGGTTTTTTTTTAAGATTTTTTTAATCAAATAAATTATTCGTTTGATGGAAATGAGTTGTTTTAGTTTTGAAATTGTCTTTATTATGTCGTCACCAAAACGAATAATCTGTTGTTGCCGAAATTTGAAGGCAATATATATTTATATTATAATTTTTCTGTACATGTGTTTGTGACTTAACTTCTCCTAAACGACTTGACCAATTTTGATAAAATTTTTGTGTATATTTGAGAGGGTCCCTGGATGGTTTAGACTCACAATTGGACCCTGTAGGTGGAGCTGCAATCGGATTCTTCTGTACGTGTGTTTGTCACTGAACTAACTCCTAAGCGGCTTGACCGATCTTGATGAAATTTTTATGTATGTTTGGCAAAGCGTGGATAATGTTTTTTAGGCTATCCCCTTTGTTGTAAATCGCCACCAGATGGTGCTGCAATGTATCAACTTCTATACCGTTCAACCAATCTGTATGAAAAATGGTAATAATGTGTATTCGAGTATTGGAAAATAGGTTCGCGCTATCCACTTCATAGTTACGTGCCACCAGATGGTGCGGTAGTATTTCATCTTATATGCCATTCAAACGATATCCATGAAAATCAATATGCAGATATATTGGAACATGGAGAATATATTCGCGATATGTAATTTTCTACAACGCATTTTTCGGCAGGACAGCGTATGGCTGGTTCTTCTAATATATATATATATATATATATATATATAATTTGTATATTGTACACACATATGTGTGTCTGTGTTTATTCTATCACGTGATTCGGCTTTTTTGTTACATAAACAAGTTATGTTTAATCCTTTGATCTTCCGGCTCTGAACGAAAGGCTATTCTGTCCACATCCTATTATCAGATATTTTGCAATATATGTCTTTGACGTGAATATTGTCATCTAACAAACAGAAATAACATAGTTTTTATATCCTGATGGTACATATGTATTGATAAGGCCACCCGCAGGATGTTACAATTAATGTCGTTTGGGTTTTTATAAACAATTCTCTTCGGTTATACTGATTTCTTTCCGGATTTTCTCACACACTTTTATTGTATATTTTTTATCATCTACCAGTGCAGTTCTAGCCGTTATTTGCATATATCTATGTATATATTTGTATAATTTGCCGATATTTGTATTCATCTAATGATTTTCATGCTCGTTTCCGCAGCTTATGCTCCCTTGATTTCCTATTGAATATATAAAACATGAATTCTAATTGTGTACATCATCTAGAGACCGAATTCTTTAAATATGTCTTTATGTTATCGTAATATATCGCTATATTTGTTTGGCTTAAACCCAGTCATCTAGCTGCCACTATCATCATCGATTACAATGAAGGCTATGTATTCCTTTTTAAAGCTATTTTCAGCGTACCGTAATAGCATTCTTCTTTTTTTTTTTTTTTCTTTTTTTTTTTTTAATTTCCTGAATGCACTATTTTTTGGAAAGTTTGGTAAATTTTTACCTGTTATTGCTGTTGATTTTTCTTCTTTGATATATGAATATTTCTTTTTGAAATTTAACTACGATATTGTACTTACCACACACTTCGCATATTAGCTGTAATTGTAATAATTTTTTTAAATTCAAAGATTTTAAATTTTGAAATTAAAAAAAATTTTAGGCTTTAATTTATAGACATAGGCATTAATTAATAAAATCAATAATTGATAGACATAGTCATTAATTAATAAAGGCAATAATTTATAGATAGGCATTAATTAATAAAAGTATAAATTTATAGAAATAGTCATTAATTAATAAAGGCATTATAGACATAGGCATTAATTAATAAAAGCACTATAGACATAGGCATTAATTTATAGACATGTACTTTTAAATAAACGTTGTTCAATAACTCGATTTTAAAGATTGATAGGACTTTGATAAATCCTTTAAAAATTCCTTATTTTTCTTAATAATGATATTTACCCTTAAGAAAAATATTTTTTAAGATAATAGAAATGGTATGATATTTATTTGGAGTTATTTATACATCAGATTAATTTAAAGGCAAGGAAAGTAAGGTTCACTTTCAATTTTTTTTTTTTTTTTTTTTTTAAGTGTACCAAATGTCTAGCCTTTATTAAAATATGACCACGAAACCGTATTCCTAACAAGGATATCATTACTCAGAATACCTTTTTTTTTTTTTTTTTTTTTGTTCCTACCTTGTTAAAGCTGCTTGTTCCAGCACAGCTGAAATTGGTTCTCGTTGCTAATTAAATCTGCTCGGCATTATCTGTCTTCTAAAGAATGAACAACGGTCATAAAAATGAAGCCTGTGTTCACTGAAGGATATCTTCACCAAGAAAAAGACAATTTATCAAGTAATTAAAAGCCTCGTATGCAGAAAAATAAGGGAAATAAGAGAATATTCTAATGAAATCATAGAAGAATTCAATTATAAAGACATTTTTATGTTTTATGTATTTCTTCATTATATTGCTCTGAATTAAGGTATTAAAGTATTCAGGTTTTAAAAATTTTATGAAATTCTACATTAAAAAAATAGATAGTAAAACTAGGGTTAAACCAGAGTAAACTAATGTTGGATTTTTGAACTAAGTGATTTCGGTTCGAAATCTTAAAGTTCTTGTATTTATTTCTACAAATAGGTATATTAAATGTGTAGGCCGGAATGTCTTTCCAAAAAGCTCAGAGTGGAGAGAATATGGCATTCATTGTCTGGGTTGGTTCCAAATGTGGCAAAATGTGTGTACAATATGGAAGGCTCCCTGTAGTATATATATTAACCGCATTACTACTACACCACACCACATCACTATGCCTAGAGCTGAGTTGCCCCTTTACAGTTTGGGAATAATGTGGGTGAGAAGAAGTCTGATTAGTCTCTGCGAAGCTCTACGGTCATACGAGACAGGGACCTGCAGCTTAACATGGATTCCAAACCACAACAAACATCCATAGCACCGTCGAGATTCGAACCCGAAACCTGTGCTCCCGAGAACCAGAGCGCTAGCCACTCGGCTATCAAATCCCCATATTAACCGAATTGAGATTAAATTCCATGTTATTCGGATAGTCGGCTATTATTAGTTAGAATTTTCTGATTTTTCTTTAGAAGGTTACAAATTACTTCTGAGAAGATTCCCGCAATTTTAGAAGTTGACACACCGAAATGGTGTACATCTAATAAAGATGCCTTAGTAGATTCTTGAACTCTGAGCTGAGCATAAGCCTCCAGCTGTTTTCTTTGAGAATTAGTAGCAATTTTATTGAAACTTCTGAATTTTCTTATGAAATTTAGAAGAAAATTTTTGCAAATAATTTTTCTGTAATTAAAAGTTTAATAACTCCGAATACTAATTTCAAATTTTCCTTTATTGTAAAGAAAGAATTCACGAAAGCATTGATTATTTTCTGGCTGCTTCTAACTCACCGTTAATTTAAATAAAAATAAGTTTCGAAAATTCCATTAACAAATTTCAATTAGTCATTTGAGAACATGTTTTAGCACTTACTTCTTTTGAACGAAACTTGAAAAGTATAATCTGAGGTGATGGTTAAATTAGTTTTCTTCTCCAAGCGAAGTTAAAGTTTTTTCTGGCATACCGAAATAAATAGAAGTGATAAATTAATTTTCTTGAAAATTACTACTTTGTCGATGGTAGTTTGACAATATTAAATAAATAACTTTTTCTCGCTATACGATTGAATGTTTTATTTCGGAATTTCAATAATATTGAATTCACTTGACAAAACTTATATTGTACTTATATTTTTTACTGCAAAATCCCCTTAATTCATATTATTAATTAAGCTTTTAGATTTTTAAGCATGATATATTTGGTCCGTAAATATCAAAATATATAAAATCATTAATCATCTGTTAACATTTCATGTAGTTGGGGGTAGTTATATTACATGCAATTAGTATTTTGTTCTAATGAGAACAATCTGTCACTGAAATCTCATAGTAGATATTCAGTGTCATGGATAATGAGACATGAAATTAGCGATTATCTGTGCAACCTACACAGGTCGAAACAATTGCAGATGGAATATGGACTAAACCATGAGTTGTTACATATTGATGGGTGTTAGACCATGGGATGAGAAAGTGTCAACTCCAATGAGAAGTGAGGGAAGCTGACCTCCTTTCTTGACGCATTTTCTAAAGTGAGGTTTTGGAGAAAGCGGGAGAGTTTTGTGACTAATCGATAAAAAGTGTTGTTTTTTTCTCTCTTTTTCTATAAAGTGTCTGAACAGGCCGGAGTTTCCGCCTGTTTTCAAAGTGAGTCCTTGTGGTTTCGTATATCACGCTGTGCCAGACTGTCTGCCTACTGGCAGATTCCGAAACATGAGATGTTTTCTTTTTACGGTGTAAGGTCGTCAGTCCTACGCCCAACGTTCTTCAGTCATATTTGTCCGGGACCTACGTTTTAAAGTGGATTCCGAACCACTATAAACATCCATGACACCACCGGGACTCGAATCCGAAACCTGTGGCACCGAATACCAGATTTTAATTAAATTACTCTTTACAAAAATTTCAAATGGTTTTTTTCTCCAGAAATTAACAAGATAAAAAGACAAGATAATGTGAAAATTTTTATCAGTTTCAATTTCAGAAGAAATACCTAAATCAAAAAATAGTGCTAGACGTTTAGAAAAATAATCTTTAATTGCCAATAATTATATAAAAAATATCTGTATTTAAAGTTACTAAATATATAAAATAATATCTCTTTTTAATTCATTGTGTTAATTCAGAACTAGATAAACAGGCCTTTCTCCTCAGAATGATTAAGTTGCATTCTATAGTTTTTATTATTTTACTATTCTATAATCTGTTTGTGTTATTTAATTTTTTTCGTGTAATTCCTTTTAATAGTAAAATAAAACTTTTGCCGTTAATAAAAAGAAAATGTAAAAGATTTATCCTTGTTCGGAAAAAAAGGGAAATTCCTGCTGAAAGAATCTGGGCCCGTGGCCAACTTTTTATTTTATCGTAGAAGTTTAATATATTTCATTAATAGTTTTTCATGTACTGAATAGAATGAAGTATGAGAAAAAAAAATTTTAAATGAAGCAAATTAATTACCAAATATCTAAAAGATTTTGAAATTTATCAAACACTTAAAAATATTATCTAAGTATTAGAAACCCACTTACCTTTCTTCATTTTGTTTAGGAACTCAATATCTAATATTTTTAAGCTAATATTAGTATTATCTAATATTTTTTGTGAATTTTTGCCAATAAGTCATTTTAAACATAAATTTGCCCGACTTTGTGGCTCAGTGACCACGTGCGTCGCTGGCGAGCATGAGGACGGAGGTTCAATCTGATGGTGGCTTTGTTGTTAACGCTGTTTCAAAAAAAAACGAGGAGACTCGATGACGTTTGTGACGTTCAGCATATTACCTCTTGAGTCGGACTACCTGGTGGGAGTTTTCCGAGTTTTCTCCCATACGATACACAAATGCGGAGTAGTTCTTCCCGGAAGGCACTTCCCTCCTTCACGGAGACAAGTCAGACTTCTACCTACGGGTGCTCCCTCACAACAGAAGCTGCCCCCCTTTCCCTTCCCTCCTACCATGAGAACACACAGATTCATGGACTTGATCTAGATGTTGTTGCCTGTTCGATAAGTTGTTGCTGTTGTTGTCGATGTACATATTGCTGTCTACCAAGTGGGATAAGAATAAAAACTTAAATTTTCAGAGTTACTATTATCAATTCGGATTAGAATCAACCCTGAAAATGATCAGCTTTTTAAATAGAAATAAGTTGATTACCATATTTTTGATGGACAAATGCAAAAATGAATTTCCTCTAAGCTGAGTTTTAAAATGAAATATATATTAGCCATGCGTTTATATATAACGAGTTGGCAAAAAAGTACGAATTTAAAAACGAAACGAAAACGAAAAAACGTACTGTGAAAAACGAAATTTATTTCCTTGCCAACTCAATACTTTAAATAAATTTTATTGGCAACTAATATTACAGAACTGCAGTAAATTCAGCTTTACCCAGACACATTAGGAGTTGAGAAATCTTACAACACTACATCCAGAAGGAATGGAGAAATCTTCCGAAAGAATTTGCAGATATAGCAGGTCCCATTTGAGAAGACTCAGAGCAATCCGACTGTCACTGTGACATTCTCGGGAAACTTAACAGATAATTTTCCACACAATTCGTAATCTAACAACAGAAACATATTAAAACTCGCATCATGTTTGTGAATATTTTAATAATAATTCAAAGACAATTTGAAATAATTAGCAAATGTAAAGAAAGTAAATATGCACGACTCGTGGCTTAGTGTAACGTGCGCAGCTGGTGAACATTAGAGATGAGCAAACAATCCACTGGCGGCATTGTTGTAGACACTAGAGAGTTTTTGCATACCGTATTTTGGACGTCCGTTAGCTTTTTCTCCCTAGCGCGCATGCTCATAGGAAATTGTGCATGCGTATCTGCAATATTGTTTCCTGTGAGCATGCGCGCTAGGGAGAAAAGCTAACGGACGTCCAAAATACGGTATGCAAAAAAACTCTACTATTTCACAAACGATGAGGGCTCGATGGCTTTTACGGTGTTCAGCCTCTTGCATCGTTGGTCAGACTACCTGGTGGGAGTTTTCCAGGTTTTCACCCATACGTAGTAGTTTCCCCTTAAAAGTCCTCCCGGAAGGCACTGCCCTCCTTCTTCAGCGACTCGGAGCCAAGCCAGTTTTCTACCTACGGATGTTCCATCCCAACAGAAGCTGCCCCCTTTCCTTCCTTCCATGAGTAGACTACTCCAAGCGTTAGTAGCGGAAATCCAAGAGTTAGTCACAAAGAAATATTTAGACTTTAAATATTTATATACTTATTTATGCAATCAAAATGTCATTCTTTATATTCATATTCTTATTTTTAATTTCTACCTATGTATTAAATTTTATTTTATCTTTTGTGAATACGATATTGTTCTAGTATGTGACCTTCGTCATAAAATGCGCGAGAAGAAAAAATTAAGAACATAAGTCATTATTTAAAGCACAATGTATTCACGTAACGCAAGAAACTTTCATGTCAAACACTTTTGCTTAAAATAAACATTTTCTTTATCCCGCTTGGTAGACAGCAACATTTAAACCAAATCCATGAATCCGTGTACTCATGGAAGAAAGGGAGCAGCTTCTATTGTGGTGGAACACCCATAGGTAAATATGACTTGGCTCCAAGTCGCTGAAGAATGAGGGCAGTGCCTTCCGGAAGAACTTTTAAGGGGAACTACCCCGCATTGGTGTATCGTACGGGAGAAAACTCGTAAAACTTCCACCAGGTAATTTGATTAACGATGCAAGATGCGGAACAAAAGCACCATCGTGTCTCTTCGTTTTTGAAACAGTGTCTACAACAATGCCGCCAGCGGAATGGACCTCAGTCCTAATGCTCACCAACGGTGAACGTCAATAATAAGTCACGAGTCGGGCAAAATAAACATTAATTTCAGATGTGACTTTAATAATGTGCATTTTAAAATTTACTTAAACATATCTTAAACTAATGATTGTCCAATATCAAGTCACGTGCTCTTTATTTCATTTTGAATTGTCTGACTTTCAGAATATAAAAGAAGTAGTTATGAATATGAAAATTAGCTTAACCACCACTTAATATTATATATTCAATTTCTATTGAGGAAATAATTGATAAAATATGTTCCCATGATAAATTGGAATTCCCAAACGATTTCAGTTTTATCTGTTTGCTTAACATTCTTAAGTTCATTTTATTTGATTGCATCTGTATTTTCAGAAATAAAATTGAGTTTAAAAAAACATCTACATACGAGCCATAGTCAAAACCCAACTATTTTTATAAATGAAGAAAGAATAATTTATATTTAAAATGCAGGTTTTGACATCCGACATTTTCATCTCGAGATTTCAAATAAACTTGCAGCAAACATGCTTTTTTTGGTACTTTAACAAAACACAAAACCAACAAATCATTTATTTCGAAATCGCCCTGTCTTTTCCAGAACAAAAAACTTTCTCCCCTGTCCTTGTTTTTCTCCTTATTCGCAATTCATCTGAACAACAAATTTTTTTTTCTCTGGGAGAAAACTACTTGTCCTTAATGGAATATCTAATGAAACCGTAGAAGAGAATTTATGGCGAATAAACATTTCTATTTAAGCATCAAGATGTAAACGCAATTTTATTTCTGAAGTGGCATTCATTTTCTAGACTTTTCATTATTTTTGAATAGAAAATTGTAATTCGATGTCGAAAGAAATTTTTTTATTAAGCATAAAGAATTATTCTGAATTAAAATTTAATTGAAATTTGCATATCTGATTATCATAAACCACATAAAAACAAGTAATATAAAAAAAAAATTTTAAGTTAATTCCTTCTTTTTTTCACTCTATTGCAGAAAGTCCTTTATAAATAATTTTCATTCATTTTTTTAAGTTTATCTGGCGTCATCTATTGGTAGATATATGCAACTTAATTCTAAAAATAAACTAAAATTAGTTAATTAAATTTAATTACTGAAATAATATTTGAAAAAACTGTTTTAACATCAAGTGTCATTCACTACAAGTTCAAAAAAATGTATTTGAACCTGAGTGGATGAATAAAAAGTATTTTATGAACTATTGAAAATTTGAACAAGATATATAGGGAGAGTGTGAGCTAATAGAAGGAATTGAATAAAGACAGGATTAGTGGAAGTTTCATTGACATCAATGTTCATTAATTATAATTTTACTTAAGATGAATCAATTAAAAGATATTTATTTGAGTAATTGTTTTTTATGATGTAAAAGCTAAAAATACTTAGATACATTTTTAGTTTTATTATATTTTGATTTAAAATATACTTCTTCAAATTTTGATTCATTCGTCAGTATCAAAGAAAGATTATCGAAATAGAATATATGAATGTTTATTAGCATATTATTTAATAATATGAATACAAAAATATGATAGTATAGAAAAAAATACTGAACTATACTGAAGTGAGAATTTATTTAAAATAGATATCGACGTTTTCTTTAACAGCTATTTCCTTTAAAGTGGAACGTATTTTAAAATGAGAATAGTTATTTAATTTTGAAATATTTAAAATCCTTAAATTTTAATATGTTGATTTTAAATATTCCTTGAGTCTTACATAACAATTAGTCAATTCTACTTATAATTTTTAAATATAATTACTAATAATTTTTAAATTCCTTTCTATCTGTAATCTAGTTTCTGTCTGTGTCTTTTCTATCTGCACCCTTTGTAATGGTTTATTAAAGAATAATTATTTTTCTTTCAAAATATACACATCATTGTAAATACACTTTCTAATATAACATTAAAATTATTTTTGCGAGATAAAATTGATTTTCAAATATTATCACTAAAATTTTACTTGTATTTTTACTATTGTTGCAGTAAAGATTTAATTTAAAAACGAAAATTGAATTAATTAATTAATTTTAAATTCTTTTTAATCTTATTGCATCTATTGTAATGGCTTAATTTAGAACAATTATTTTTCTTTTAAGATATATCACCATCATCATCAGTGGCGCAACAACCCCATGGTGGGCCAAGGCCATCTGCCTACCTGTTGGTAGATTTCTAGATAGTAGATGCTTTCTTTTTACGGGGTAGGGTTGTCAGCCCGACGCTCTACAGTCATATTAGCCCGGGACCTACGGTTTAAAATGAATTCGAACCTGGAAACCTGTAGCATCGAGAAACAAAGCGCTAGTCATTTGGCCATCAGGCCGTTTAAAATATATGCATCTTTGTAAATACACTTTCTAATATAATATTAAAATAAATTTTTTGAGTGATAAAATTGATTTTCAAATATTACCACTAAAACTTTATTTTTTTACTACTGTTGCAGTAAACATTTAATTAAAAGTAATGAAAAAACGAAAAATTAATAAATTAATTCATTTTAAATTCGGAGCCACGGAGTTGATTTAGTTAATTAACTTTAAATTCTTTTTTATCTGATTGAATCCTTCGTAGCGTCTCATTTAAGATAAATCATTTTCTTCTAAATATATACATCATTGTAAATACACTTTTTAGTATAACATTAATATAACTTTTCTGGGTGATAAATTTAATTTTCGATTATTATCACTAAAATTTTATTTCCATTTTTATTATTTTTGCAATAAAGGTTTAATTAAAAGTAAATGAAAAAGCGAAAATTGTATATATTAATTAATTTTAAATTTGGAGCCACAGAGTTAGTTAATTTTAAATTCTTTTTATCTGATAGCATCTTTCGTAATTTCTTATTTTAGATTAATTATTTTTATTTCAAAATGTATACATCATTGGAAAATAACTTTCTAATATAACGTTAAAATGATTTTTCCAAGTGATAAGGTAAATTTTCAAATATTGTTCACTAAAATTTTATTTACATTTTTATTATTGTTCCAGTAAAGGCTTAATTAAAAGTAATGAAAAAACGAAAATTGAATAAAACAATTATTATTGAGTTAAATAGCGCAATAAATTCGAATCCTCTGACGTCATTGTTTGCAGTGGAGGCTTTCAGAAACGATGAAACTCGATTAAAATTCCGACAATATGTGTAAAAAGCGTCTCGCTCGAATGTTTCAATTAATTTACATTATCATCTTATGAAGTAAAATTAGATTAAATACCTTACATTTAACTATTAGTAGAAATTTAAGTTAAAATTAATTACATTAATTTATAGTGAATATATAAATTGTTATAAGTTTTAAAGATAAACTATTGCTAATATCAGGGGAGAATTAAATATTTCCTTGCTGGAATTAATTATGTATTCGGTAGTTTCATGTATATATTTTTTAATAATGCTTAACATTTTCAGTTGATACCATATATTCCTATAACTACATGTATGTATTAGATTTAACATTAACAGAATTTCTAATTGGAGACTTGTTATACCTACATTTTGCTACTATAATTTTTAATGAACTCTTCCATAGATAACATTGAGAAGGGAACTCTATTCATTTTTTAATAGTTCAAAAACCTTGCTTTTAGAGTTTAGAATTGAGTTTTCTTCTGAAACCCAACATGCTATATACACGCTGTCAATCTTCAAACCCAATATGCTATCATCTTTTTTCTAACATTACAATGTTCTCGTTACATTTCGCATGTCGGGAACACAAAGAAAAAGCACGATATAATGGACATCTTTCTAAAAGTTTGTGAATAAAAGATGAATATGCTTGTGCGAGTAATGTGTAATTTTTTATCTAGATTTGTTGTTGTTCATATTTCTTTTTTTTACCAGTTTTTCTTCGTACTTTGCTTTCTTCAATAGTCTTCCAGCAACTTTAGCTAGATATCAATAATGTAAGTTGTACGAAGAGGAATACAAAATTAGTTTTTAATATTTTGTGTGAGGGCCTTCTTTTGAAATTATATCTACTCCGTGGCATAGAATTTTATTAAAATTTGAATAAGATCTTGTGTCTTGTTTAAGATTATACTAGCCTTTCGAAGTAGCTGACCAATGAGAATCAGTCGTCCCAATATCATCAAAACTGATGTTCATTTTCAGCCTGGACTAAATGATCTCGATTTGATTTAGGTCTTACTAGGCCACGTTTTTGTTGCTATTATCATATCCCTGAAGGGTACAAGGGAATCAAATATCGTGGTGCTCCCGAATAATAATGGCTATGTTGATTGCCAGCTCGGAGTATAAATCCTCTTCCGAGGGATGGTCCAGACAATGCATGGCGGCTGCAACAGCTGGGCAATCAAAGACATGATGAGGAGTAAGGTCCAAATCAGGGCAGATGCAGCATTTTATTACTAAGCCAAGGATTGATCAAATAGTCTTACTTATATAAACACTCTCTAACAACAGTAATTGAATACTACTTTTATCGTAGTGGTAAATAAATTTCCGACATGGAAATGATTTTCTAATACTTTATATGTCATTATATGTTCCAATAATTCTTGATAAGACATGTCACTGAGTTTTATCTCTGTGAAGAATTCCAAGTCCTTTCGAAGACATGCAACCATATAAAGAAATTGTAAACGCGCTATGTTCCTGATATTTTTGTATACTTGGGGTTGACAGGCCTTACTTGTAGTCACCAAACCTTAGTATTACCCAAATTATAGGATACAATGCATGCATCATCAGTAAAAAGAGCCTGATTTTATTCAAGTTGCTAGTACCATTCTACATGCTTTGGGAAAACAGTAGCTGAGCTTGAATATGATTATCAGTTAGTTTATTATGGTTTGTTAGCCGCAATTTATATAATATAGTATTAAATATAAAAAATAATCAATACTGTTATTTGGAGGAAGGCTAAAAAGGTTCAAAATTAAAAATCGTATACCTCATTGTAAATATTCAGTAGTAGTGTGTTCTTAAAAGGTGTTACTATGTAATGATGTATTTATATATTACTTAATTATCCACCAGAAGACAAAAATTTTTTAAGTAATTAATAGTTTATGGTATATATAATGAAATGGGTCAAGATTGGCCCGGTGAAGAGAGCTTTAGGCTTCTCAACTAGAAACCAGACAAGAAAAACACAAAACATGTATTGAAATTCTACGTTTATGACGAGGAAAATCACAAGACTGTAGTCCAAAATATCTGAGTAACACTCTATTCGCTAGATATCTGCTATTTTTCATTAGATTAAGGATTCAGGATTTAAAAAAAAAAAAAAAATTTATTGTACATGTATGCATAATTACCACTTTTTTAAAAATATTTTTTCGAAAAAATTATTTTTCATAAAAAAATATTTTACTAAACGTTTAATAACTTTATGATCCCAGTACATTGTGTAAAATTACAGAAATTACTTACAGGTTAATTTTTTTCCTTAATAAATGAGACCATCTGTACATAAAAAACACATTACTTTCATTATAGTTGCAAAAAAAAGCATTAAATCTCTTTTAATAAATTTTTATTTTAGTTTTATAATTACAAAGTGTAGAAATATTGTTATGAATTTTATTTGACTGAAAAAGATATTATGATTACTATTTAGTGTTCTAATGAACTTAAATTTTTATTGATATTATATACTAATATTATATTTCGGAACTACTGTGGCACCATTATAAATAAAAGAACACTATTCTACAAGAAACGATTTGTTATTTCATTTCATATCTAATTATTAAATTAAAAGATTGTTTTTCTTATACGAATAGTGCATCTAATATTAACTACATTTTATTCACTTGTTTAAAACTGCAAACTTCGAAATATAATTATATTATAAACATTTTTTATAAACTATTACCTTATAAACTTTTGAAATACATTTATATTGAAGAAATGTGTTCCATTATTTCAAAAATTCTTTGCAAAAAAATTATTGAATTTTTACAAATTTTAGATTTTACTTAGATAACATGACTAGTGTTGTCTACTTTAGTAAAATGATATCTTTTATAAGGTCGTAAATGCTTTTAGGAGAAATAGAATCAAAAGGAAAAGAAACTGACATAAAATTTGTTTAACATATTATTCATAACATTTAATCATCAGAAACAATGCATTTTAAAGTAAACAATAAACATAGTTGTAATATAGCAGAATAATTGAAATATTTTTTAAAAACAATAGGCAGATAACTAGAAAATGCAATGTGTGAATCCAGTAATTCAGCCAATTGGTTTTCAATGTAAATTGCTTTATATTTGCCAAATAACAAGAAAATAATATTATTACTTATTATTATAATCAAATAAATAAACTAAATAAATTTTAATTTAAAGCAGAATAATAATTAATTTACTTTAATTTTAAAAATATAATATTTTTAGTATCTAATCTTTATAAAGACAATATCCGAAAATCCGATATAGGTTCTTAATTTATTTTGTTACAATAATATAAGAAATAGTATAAATAAAAATAATATAGAATGTAAACAATAATTACAGAATTATTTTTTCCTAAATAAAACACTTGAAACGAACAAAAAAAATGTATATAAAAAAAATACATTCCTCACAAATGTACTGATTTAATTTCAAATAAAAATCTAAAAATAATTAAAAAATAATCGTTAATCATTTGTTTATAGTTCTAAAAATGCTCACGAAAGATTTATTGATGCTACTTATGGAACATAAGCTTGAATAAAAACGCGTAAAGAATTGTGACGTCATTTTTTTATTCGTAAATCTTTTGCAAACGATTCTTGAACTAAATAGTTTAAAACTGCAATTTATCAGAAAAATTTTAAATAGAATACAGAATAGAAATTTTAATTAGAATTGTTCCCCATGTTATTAGGTTTCGTATCATTGAAAAAAAAAAATGTTTAATTTGGAGAAAAATAAGACTTTTAAATTAAAATTTTAGAAATAAAGACAAAAACACACAAAAATTTCTTGCTTTTATATATATATATAGAAAGATTACATAATGCATCCTATACTAAATTCAACAATTTTGAAAATTTCTTTAAAGGAAACTTACATTCAATCCCAGAACACTTTTTGTATCAGTAGCAGATAGGTGGATTCATATTTATTATACTAATGATGGCGAGTTCTTCTTTTCGAAGTGAAACAACTTTTCTACTTTCTTTAAATCTGACAGTGCTTTCTAACTCGAATCATATAAATTAAAATAGATGTTTAAATTAAGAAAAAAATTTCAGTAAAAAAAGTTATTTAGAATAACAAAAAATTGTAATAGGATAGACCGATACAGATTACCTATATAATTTAGAATTTAATGTAAGAACAAAACGCATAACAGCAATCTTCAAAAATAAAAAACTCTAAAACTCCAAACGGTTTTCTTTTCTTGGAAAATCCCGTTTTCGTTTTGAAATAAAATTGTTTTTGCTTTCACCAGATAATCTTTTCGAACAATTTCTACTTTAATTTTTTTTTTTCTGAATTAATTTTTTGCTAAATTATTTAATAATTATTATATATCATGAAAAATGAATGAAGTGGTATATGGGGATGTAATGAAGCAACAAGTCATGAACGAAATTTGAACAAAATTGAAAGTGATCAAAGTCATGAACCACTACAAAAATGGCACCGCCCCGAACCCGAAACCTTACCAAAACAATACCCATATATTTTATTGGTAACAAAAACAAAAACATCTAAATAAGATTTGTATAGTTTGAATACACAATTTACACCGCTATATATGAAATTGTTTATTATACATCTATCATGCTATAAATTATGTTTATGCAGAAGATTGAATGTTTTTATAAAATTAATTAATGCAGAAAATATGAATTATTATTTAGAATGGAGAGCTATTAAATGTAGAAATTAATATAATTTTTTATCATTTTAAAAACAAAATAAAACTCACCTGAATGCCATCGCGGTTTCGTACAAAAGCGGTATTCTGTATAATTTAGAAACTTCTCGGAGAGATTTTCCATTTCTGATTAAAACAATAATCACTTCTTCAATCTTTTTTCATTTTAAAATTATGATTTGCAATTTTCTGAACAAAATAATTAATTACTTGAAAACTTTTAAAAGTAGAATTGACCTTTGATAGACAGTCTCTTTTGGATTCAAAATATTCTTTGAATTTCATAGAAAATAAATCGCAATCATAATTATTTTTATTAAAATAGTAGACGATATTTTTATTGATCAAATAGCAGACGATATTTTTATTGCATAGATTTTTTTTATCTGGATATTTTTATTGCAAATCGTATTGTTAAAACAGCTAATCTCCTCTAAAAACAAAATAAGTTTACGGTGTTGTCTTCTTATTAAAATAATTTCATTATTTTTAGGTAAAAACAATATCAATTTTAAATATTTTACTTTAAACAAGAAGAACATTTTATAACGTATGTGTTATTTAATGATATATAATATGAATGCATAAGAATTAGTATCATTAGTAGTTTCTCAGAAAGTAAAAATTATAAGTTACAATTAGTTTAGAGAATTCGGTTTTAAATATTTCTTATTGTTTAATTTTTTTTCAATTTTCGATGCTTCGATCTAACTGCAAAAAGAATTTTAAGCTGGATCTCTGCATTGTTTTAAAAACTCTAAGTTAATCGTAAGAAAATTTAATTCATTTATTAAAAAATATGTATTTAAGTTTATAATTTTTTTGTAAATTTCTTTTGATGATAAAATAAAAATTAAGAATAAACAATGCTCATTGCAGTCTTTAAAAAAAAAAGCAATGTTACAATTTCATTAGCTGGGTTCGGATCTGAGTGACCTCAGTTCGAAACTCTACAAGCGAAACCAAACCGATATATATCGTATATATACGCTATAAATCTTTAGGTTGGAATGTCATAGGAGTAAGTTCATGAGGAGTGTGGACCTTTCGCGCAATTTCAAATTGTGGGCGAAATTCAAATGAAGTTCGGTAGAAACATTTGCTGCCTTCGATAATACAGAATTCCCTATTTACTGTTCTAATTGTTGAATGAACATTAGCGATCGTCGACAGTATTCGAAATAAAAATGTAATTCAAGTATGTTCAAGTAATTTTTTGTTTCAACGCACAGAATGACGTAGTTCTGAATTAGATAAAAAAAACATGTTGATTAAATTTAATGAATCCAATTATACATTAATTTATTTAATAAAAATGAAAAACAAGTAAAATATAAAAAACTTTAATAGATATATTTTTCAATTCCTTCTATTAGCTCACACTCTCCCTATATATATCTTGTTCAAATTTTCAATCGGCAATAAAATAATTTTTATTCATCCACTCCAGTTCAAATACATTTTTTTGAACTTGTAGTGGATGACACTTGATGTTAACACAGTTTTTTCAAATATTAATTCAGTAATTAAATTGAATTAATTAATTTTAGTTTTTTTTTAGATTTAAGTTGCCTATATCTACCAATAGATGGCGTCAGATAAACTTAAAAAAATGAATGAAAATTATTTATAAAGGACTTTCTGCAATAGAGTGAAAAAAAGTAGGAATTGACTTAAAAAAAAAAAATTTATATTACTTGTTTATCCATTTTTATTTATTCGAATTTTTTTCGATTTTGAATTTTGAATTTGAATTCGAAAGTTTTCAATTCATAAAAATCTTTTATAAGAAATATTTTTAAAGACGTATACTAATTAACACTTATCTTAAAAGTGTTAATTAGTATATATTGTTATTTGTTAAGAAATTTAAAATTTAAAAAATTAAGATTAAATAATTTGATTATTAAAATATTGTTAACTTTTCGAACCACTCTCATCAGCGTAATTTCGTTTGAGGAAAACTGAATCAATAATATTTTTTTTTAATTTGGAAACCACCCGTAATTGACATTTTCTTGAATCTCGTAAACTTTTCATAATAATTTTTTTAAATTTATATCTCGCGGGTTGACGATGCTAAAAAGCCAACAACAAAGGGGTATTTTATTTCTTTTCGATACTAAATCGTAGATTTTAGATTTCCTATAATCTTTTAATTTTTTAATTGCCTTTTTTTTTTTTTTTTTTTTTTTTTTACCTTAAATTGACCTAGATGAAAAGCGAGTAATTTTATTTAGATATGAAATATACAAAAGATATTGAAATTCTACATTTTTTTTTTATTTAGGTATGAGACAAAAGAATTAAATAAACACAACCATGGTTATTACGATAAGTTAGGAACTCATAAAAAATATCACTATAGCAATCACAGCAAATCAAATATATAATCAATATATCACAGCAAATATTATCTCAGCATGTCAGAAGAATGATATTGTTCAATTTTTACATGGGCAAAGATGGCATAACGAAACGGAAACATTTCGACAAAAAAAAAAAAAGTCACATCTAGGTCACAGAATATTAAAGTAAAAACAGAATTATTCGAAATACAAAATTAATAAAACATTATAAATTTATCTTAAATAATATTGTTCAGCAATAGAATATTTGGTGCACTATAACGTGTTTTTTTTTTTTCCTATTAGTAGAAGCTATAATAAAGTAGTGAGGGACTGAGGGCCGAGCTACTAGCGCTCTGGATGGATGTTTGTAATGGTTCGAATCCCCCTTCAAGACGTAGATCCCGGTTTAATATGACTGTAGAGTATTAGGTGTAGGGCTGACAACCCTACCCCGTAAAAAGTCAGCATCACGGATCCAAGTCAGACTTCTACTTACGGGTAATCCATCAGAACAGAAGCTGACCTCCCTTTTCCTTTTTCTATGAGACGACATAGGTTCTTGGACTTTGTCTACACTTTGCCGTCGACCAGGTAGGATAAGAAACAACAACAACGTAAAGTAGCGAGAAATATTAAAATGGGCGAGATACATTCAGGTTACTTTCATGAACTTCTTTTAGCCAGTTTTTTAAGAGGTAATCTAATAGAAATGAGATATAAGTTCGACAATATATAAAAACTATCTGGACCGTCAGGTGTTGAACACCTGAAAAAAAAAAAATCCTGAAATATGTTCGCACTGCTATCTACGGGGTCTATTTGTAAATCTAAACCATCCAGAGATCCATTCAAACACACACAAAAAATTTCATCAAAATAGACCTGCCCGTTTAGGAAAAGTTCAGTGACAAACACATGTATAGAAGAATTATATATATAAAAATTAAATGAATGAGAAAAAAATTATATAAGCAATATATACCCTCAATAATAATATAAAAAAATTAAAACAAGCAATATATAATCATACAAAACAATTGAAATGTATTTGTCAGATAAAGTGCATCCTGAAATGATACATAAATATCATTTCAGACGAACCCAACGGAGTTTTAAAGGATAGATTAGAACTTTATCCATCGACCCTTCATCGTTCGTTTTCGCCTATTTGTCATATTAATTCAACGATCCCGGTATAATCGCGACTCTAAGAATGTAAATAAAGTCTTTGACATTGTCCGCCCGTATCTCATTATCCATATCAACGGCATTTCTTGGATCAAAAATATTTATCTAAACCTCAATGTGAAGGACCAGTTGATTAGAATAATGATTTGCTCTCGTGTTTCAAAATTACATTCCTGAACTAGAAGTCTAACTTGCATGCTGGATAATATGTGGAGATAATGCTGGATAGCATGCTGGAGATGATATTAAATGCTGAGAAAATAAAAATTGCTTTGTTTACCAAGAAAAGGTCAACTATTACTTTCATCACTATCTACAGCCAATCAACTACTTGGTCTAATAAAGCAAAATACCTTGAAAATCAACTAATCACAAGATCACCTTTTAAAACTGTCTTTAACAAAATATCTCTGTGCTCTCTATCCTCTTATTAATAGAAATTCTAAACTCTTCCAGGAAAACAAACATCTTATCTACATGTACTACACGCATCGTTTACTAACTTATGCGAACCAGTTTTGGGGCTTCTTCTGCAAAATCTGATGATAATATTGTTCTGGTTCTTGAAAATATACTTAGAATGATTACAAGCGCCAATTTATTATTTGGAAAAGATGGCATACGCAAGTCTATTGATTTCTTTAATGTCAAAAATTTATTTTTCAAAATTTTAGAAAACTTCTATAACAGTTTGCGATCGTATTCAAAATCTTGAAATTAAAAGCTTTTACGAAATATTAAACTTCTTGAAATTTTCAAGAGACCCACATCAGACCACATCATCTAAATATTTTGATCAATATACCAAATTGCATTTTTATCCGAACCGTTAATTTCAATACTGTACCAGACTTTCAGGGTGTCGATAGATGGGATCAGTAAATACTCGGTGAATCCACATCCACTTTATTGTAAATTGTTTACTTACAAGCAAATGGAAAACAAGAACATAGATTTCGGCTTACTTCGCCTTAAATACGAAACAGAAGAAGGTGCACATGCGCACTATTAACAAATGAAATTTACATAGTTGCAAACAAATGAAATTTTACATACAATGCAATGCTGAACAAATACCTTTATACACCTACACGTTCCAAAAATATCTCATAACAAAAGGCTGATTTTTTTCTTCTTTTTATTTTCTGTGCATTTCTTCAGCTGACGGTTATTTTTACACTGATGCATCTTCCTCTGCACTTTTCTGCAATTAACTGGGCATTATACTACTTAAAACAATGTCGGCAAATTATTAGACAGTGGCTTACAAAAATTTATTGAAATATTTAATGTTTGATTGGGCTTCGTAATAAAAGATGGCTTGATGGCCAATTGGCTAACGCTCTGGGCTTTGGTACCACAGGCTTCAGGTTCGAATTTTGGTGGTGACATGTATATTTGTTAGCCGTTCGGAATCCACGTTAAACTGTAGGTCCCGGTCTAATTAGCCCAAAGTTTGCACAAAATGACTGTAGAGTGACTAACCAAATCATATTAAAAGAAAACTTCATTTCTGGACTGATGGTTAAGATACTAATAAATCTATGAATTCCCGATAATGTAGAAAACTTCAGGAATTATTAAATGACATTTCGACAACATTCCAGCTCATATTATTCGAAAGGAATTAAAGATAATATCATGGATGATAAAAGTTAATTATTATAACTGACATTAACTTAACTAATTTAAGTGACAAGCAGAACATTTCTCTAAGAGAATTGAATAAAAGGAAAAATTCTAGATTCTGTTGACATAAATATAATTTTCCATTTCTGTTATAATTATTATACCTTACGGTCGATCTTTTAAAACAAATCTAAACTCCTTTCAGATTAATTATGAATGAAAAGAAATTTAGGAATGTATATTTAATTTATGTCATCTCGAAGAAGATGATTTTTCATGAAAGTTTCTGCCACTGGGAATATATTTATTTACTGGAAAGAATGCTGATGATTTATATATATGATATATATATATATGTATGATGATATATATATATATGATGATTTTATATATATATTCTTTTTATTCTTCATAAATGCAGTTGAAAAAGGTTGTTCCTTAATAAATTGTTTAAAACCTTTCTAAGCATTTTTCAATTCTTTTACTGACGATTCGGAATATTTTTTTTAAATATGATTTATCTACTTAAAAGACTAAAAAGCGTTTCCTACATTTCAAAAAATTCATAGTTTTAAATAAATTACTTGAAAGCACCTATTTACGACATTTTTCTGTATTAATATATCATCAGCATCATATATTAATAATAGCGCATCATCATTGGCACAACAGTCCCATGGTGGGCCAAGGGCGTATGCCTACTGGCAGATTTCGAGACCAGAAATATTTTCTTTTTTTTTTTACTGAATAGGGTTATCAGCTCTAAGCCCAACGCTCTACAGTCGTATTAGACCGTTACCTACGGTTTAAAGGGAATTCCGAATCATTACGAACATCTATGGCACCGGCGGGACTCGAACCCGAAGCCTCCGGTACCGAGAGCCAGCTGTATATATATATATATAGAAAGTTACTGTATATATATATATACAGTTACTGTAGTATACTGTAGTACATATGTGAGAGTTACTGTATTTTTATATATATATATAGAAATCTACTCATGCAGAATGATTATATCATATATCTACGCATGCAGATTTTAATAATACTTTTATAGAAGTGTATCCAATTTATTTATTTTTTCAAAAAAAATATAATTAATTTAAACAATTTTTATTATAATAACATTACATTTTAACTTTAAAACAAAAGATGACACAAAAAAAATCTTTTAATTAGTAATGAAATAACATGATTAATGATAATGATAAATTTACACGAAATAACAAATATTAATCAAATATAATTTAGATTAAAAAGAATCACAAAAAATAAATATGCAAAAGAAAAAGAAAGAATCATAACAAAGAAGAAGATGATATTAGAGAGTTTTTGCATACCGTACGTTTATAGGAAAAATAATTTCCTATGAGTATGCGCGCTAGGAAGAAAAAAGCTAACGGACGTCCTACGGTAACTAACGTACGGTATGCAAAAACTCTCTATATTTGAATGAAAATAAGCAATTGGTATAATCTTTTGACTGCTCTTACTATATTCATTAAAATCCATTAAGAATGACAGAAGGTGGTTTTTTCAGCCACTTCCTCTAACGGACCCTTGAGAAACCCTTCTTAGTTTTAATATACTTCCTAGCTTGTTAATCTGGCCCTTTCCAAAATTGTTTAATATAAAATTACACGCAGAAAGGTTCAAACCATCTGTTTTCGCTCATTATACTGAAAACGACGTTTTTTACTGAAAAGTCCGTTTTGAATCATTATCTTGTGAAAGAGGCGTTTTCTCTTAGCCAATTTCAAGACCTTGATGAAGTTTTATGTTTCAAAATATTCAGATAGCTTTTTTTATTACTTAATGACTATCTCAAGTGCCGACAACCAAATTTGAATAAAAATCCAACCATTACCAGGATTTATAATTTAAATTAATATTTATATCCTATTTATATTAATTCTCTATATCTTGATTTACATGTTGCCGCTAAAGTGCAGAAATCAGTTATTCCATGGTACATATTATCTGGATAATGTGCAGATTAACTAGAGCGAGCAGTTAAAGTGCCAAAAATTGTTTCATTTCTCAAATTAACTTGGTAATCTTCATCTTATCTACTAGGCACTCGTTAAACTGAAAATGGGATCTTTACTGATCAACAGCAACTTTCATGTACACGTAAATTAGCATAACGTTATTTATATATATTTCGATATCTAAAGGTTAATACAATCAAAAAAAATCAACAAATTAGATGGTATAATCAATCAATCAATTAAAAAAACTATAATACAATGAATCAAAGTTTAAAGTATTATTACATTTAAGGAAATGAATTTGCAAAACATATGATAAAAATTATGCTTACTTATTAGTGCAATCTAAAGATTGGTGACACTACGACAGGGACATCATCTTTCGTTAAAAATCTCTCTTCGCAAACATTGAATTCAGATAAAAACAACCAATGACTAGGCGCTGGGAAGCCAAACTAAAAAGTGGAGGGGAGTAGGGGAAGAGAAAGGAAATGAGAGAAACAAACTTTTGAACTTTAACCATACTGAAGCCATTAATGTGTACATTGTCTAGGTAAAGTGTGGAAAACTCTTTATTTTGCATGTTAACGGAGCAAATCAGTTAATCTGCTGATTAGCTAGGTAATGTGCACATGAACGGTTTCGAGCTTTAGTGATAACATATAGACTTACCAAGGAATATGAATTATCCATATTCCTTATTAGAAAGCTGCGTGATGTCCAATTGGTTAGCGCTCTGGCCTTTTGTGCCACAGGTTCAAACCCTGTCGGTGGAATAGATATTCGTGAGGGGTTCCGGAATCCACGTTGAACTGTAGGTCCTGGTCTAACTAGGTCAACCAAACTTCGCAAAAATTGACCGTAGAGCGATAAGCCAAACCTTGGTTAGAGTATTGCATTTCATGTTCTTCAAATCTTTTAATATCAGTCTCCTTTTGCAGATCTGTGTACCGCTTATTAACTTGTTCTTCTTCTTTTTCTTTCTTATTTTATTTTCTAAAACATGATAAATTGCTTCAGGATTTCATGATTTACCAAAAAAAATTGTGTCCTACGTTAAAATTTTTAGATCCAATCTTTTTATTTTCTTTTTTCCCGCTGCAGTTTAATTTTTGTAATTCTTTTATTTGAATTAAATTTTGTGGTTGTTTAGGAAATTTTAGATCTTCTATCTAATGGCATTAAGTTTATTGCAAAATCTTAGTTAATTTAAAAATTATTCTCGCTTCAAATTCAGTTTACCCAGTACAAATATAACTAAAAGACGGATTCAAGCAAAATTGGCTGGGTATTCCTCTTCTAGTCACATCAATATGTAAGTAATTATTGTAGCATGAACAAAAAACCTTCTTCCTTTTAAAAACCCCTTATTCTTTTGAAAGATTTTTACAGAAGCAAAAAGACAAATACATGAAAGCAATACCAGAAACTTATTAAAAATATATTCAGAATAATCTAAACTATCACTAAAGCCAAAGGAGAATTAAAAATTACGTCTATTTTTTAAATAAATTTTTTTATTAAAATTATATTAATTTATTTTTATTTAATCATTACATTAATTTATTTAATTTAATTATCATATTCATTTATTTTTTTCTTTCTCTTTTAATATTATATTTTCCGTAATAAGCTTAGCAATAAATCTGTGGAGATAATTACTCAAGAAGATGTAGGTTGATTAAGCCGATACTGTCCCCGTTTTGATAAACGAGTTAACAAGATGAAAATAATAACGGAGTGTTGCACAACAGCTTTGTCAGTCTTGTTGATAAATGGTTTCTCGATATTCCTACAAATACTAACTTGTTACAAAATCTTTGTTAATTCGTTTCAAATTCACTGTTTACCCAGTACAAAGATAACAGAAAGATGGATTCTTATCAAACAAGATTGGTTCGGTATTCTTCTTTTAGTACCATCAACAGGTAAATATGAATTATTGTAGCATGAACTAAAACACTGGATCCATTTTCCTTTTAATAAGATCTTTATTCTCTCGGAAAGACTTTTACTGAAGCAAAAGGATAAATGCATGAGGAAATTGATTGAAAAAATATTCGAATTGATTGAAAAAATATTCAGAATAATCTGAACTATCACTTTTTTTTTTTTTTAATAAATGGGGCTATTTCTCTTTTAATATAAGATTTTCCCTAATACGCTTAGCAATAAATTTATGGAGATAAATACGGCTAATATCGGCTAATACAACGGTTTATGTATATATATCGGCTTAATCAAGAAGATGTAGGCTTGATTAAGTCGATTTACGCTACTGTACCTGTTTTGATTAACGAGTCGACAAGCTGGAAATAAAGACAGAATGTTTCACAACGGCTTTGCTAATATCGTTAATAAGTGTTTTCTGGATAGGGCTGCAAATACAAAGTGATGAACTTAAAACTCTTATTGAAAGAGCATTACACGTCTCCTTTCGATATAATGATGTTGACATATTGGTTTGGTGGACATATCGACTAGTGGTTTACTCATAATAAGAGGCGTGATGGCCGAGCTAGCTCTCGGTACCACAAACCTCGGGTTCGAGTCCCGGCGGTGTCAGAAATGTTTGTAATATTTCGGAATCCACTTTAAACCGTAAAGTCCCGGTCTAAAATGACTGTAAAGCATTGGACGTAGGACTGACTACCTTACCCTGTAAAAAGAAAACATCTTATGTTATGGAATCTGCCCGTAGGCAGACGGCCTTGACCCATCATGGTGTCGTTACACCATTGAAGTTTGGTTTGCTTATCGCTCTACGATCATTTTATGCACACTTTGTGCTAATTAGACCGGGACCTATAGTTTAACGTGGGCTCCGAACCCTAATAAACATCCATTCCACCTCCAGAAACGAACCTGAAGTCTGTGGTACAAAAGGCCAGAGCGCTAGCTAAGTGGCTATCAGACAGCACACAATTGAAGAAGTTATTCGTAATAAAATAAACAAATAAGTTTAGCAGACACTTCGGTTAATGTAAAGACAGTAAGAGCAGTAAAGAAATTTTATAGTTATGAAATAACTACTTAATTGCAGAATTGTATACATTCAAATATCAAAAATAGGCTGTCTTTTATCAGCTATAATAATAAAAGAATCACGTTTAGATAAAGGTTTTCCTTTCAAAAAACGAACAATGTATTTAAAAAAGCAACTTTCTAGTGAATCTAAGTTGTTTTTTTAATTTACATAAATAATTAAAAAGAAATTAATTATTTCTATTCATTAACATGTTATTTGCAGAACTGTGTCCATTTCTGTTCTCTCTCTAATGAAAACATTTTAAGGCAGTAGTTCTTTCTAATTATTTATTAAAGAACTTTTAACTTATGCTTATCAATTGCGATAATTAACTTTTAAATTCTTATTTCTTTCTTACTTCTTCGAGTCTTTTATATTCCAGAATTTGTAGTATTTATTTTTCAGAGCTTTTAATTATATACAATTCGGTCGAAGTAAAACTTATTTTAATTGAACCTCCCAAGTTGTTAATTAAATATTTAAACAAATAGCAGTAAAGTCATATACTTCGTGTTTTTTTTAATTGCATTGTAATAGATAACGTAATTGGCCGTTAAACATTGAATAAAGTTATTTCATTAAATTGCTTTATATATGTAATTAATTTCAGTTAATCATTAACAAAATTCAAAACTTGCATTGTGTTATTCAAAAATATGAGTTACTTTCTAACAATAGTTTGGAAATAAATTATTAAACGTATAATTTATAAAAGAAATCATTAAAATAAAACTAATTTTACATACTGATAAATTTCGAAACAGTATGGAAACGAGATTATAGAATGATTAAAAACATAAAATTTTTATGAAACTAATTGTAAAAATTATAAATCATTCAAATCAAAATTTTTCTTATGCTTTTTTATATCAATAAATAATTACATTACTTATCAATAAATTGTCGTAGACAGCGGAAATAAAATTGGAAAATAAGTTATTCTCATAAATCATGAAATTAATTCCTATACATTATTGTATTAGTTATGTTATTAAATTTTGTATATGCCCGACTCGTGGCTTAGTGTTAACTTGTGCCGCTGGTGAGCATTAAGGCTGAGGTTCATTCCGTTACCAGCTTTGTTGTAGACACTATTTCAAAAAACGAGGAGAATCGATGACGTTTGTGATATTCAACATCTTTGCCTCGTGAGTTGGACTATCTGGTGGGAGTTTTCAGGGTTTTTCTCCATACGATAAGCAAATGTCGGGTAGTTCCCTTTAAAACTCTTCGCGGAAGGCACTGCCCTCCTTCTTCAGCGAATCGGAGCCAAGTCAGTCTTCTATTTAAGGGTACTCCATTAAAACAGAAGCTGCCCCTCCCCATGTCCCTCCATGAGTAGACTACTCATGGGATGTCCAACCCGCACTGCAGGAAGCTAAGGATTAGAGGAAAAGGGGGCAGCTCCTGTTGTGATAAAGCACCCTTGAAAAGTAGAGAAGTAGAAGTCTGACTTGGCTCCTTGTCACTGAAGAAAGACGACAATGCCTTCCGGGTGAACTTTTAAGAGGAACTACACTGCATTATAAGCGTATGAGAGAAAACCCTGAAAACTCCCACCAAGTAGTCCGACTCATGAGGCAAAAATACTGAACATAACAAACGCCATCGAGAATCTTCGTTTTTGGAAACAGTGTCTACAACAAAAGAATTCGGTGGATTGAACCTCAAACCTAATGCTCATCAGCGGCGCAAGTTACCACTGAGCCACGAGTCGGGCGGAAAATTAAGTATCAACCCCAAACCAAGTCTGATAAAAAAAAAAAACTTTTAAGAAGAAATTTATTTCTTTAAATGTAAATATACAAATCTTCGATGGTCTTTTAAAAGGAGAAAAAGTATCTCACATTGGAAAAAGTCTTAATTTAAATAAAAGCAACAGTCAAGACTATTAAGAAAAATAAAAAATAATAATAATAATAAATGCAATTGTTGCAGGGTTTTCGACATCCGCAAAATACGCAGCTCATCCCTGGGGTCCAATAAGTGAGAAAATGGAAAAGACACTCAGCATTTGGATTGATGATAGCTGTCAAAAAAGAATTCCGTTGGATAATGATATCAATAAAAAAAAAGCACTTAAAATTTACAAACATCTCAAAGAACATGGAGACCCATTGAACTCTGTCAACCCAGAATCTGTGGCAAGTAAAGGCTGTTTCGCAAAATTCTAAAAGCTTTTCGAAATTCAGGCATAAGAATTCAAGAGAATCTCAGTCGGCTCATCATCTGCTAGGACGTATCCAGAAAAATTCAAAAAGATTAAAAGAGCTAGGATGCACAGCAGATCAAGTTTTCAATGTCGACGAAACAGGGAATTGGTGGGAAAAAAAAAATTCTCAGTAGAAAAAGAAAAAATCAAAGGCTGCAAAAATCGAAAAAAGAAAAGGCTGCATCCGGATTTAAAGGTGTCTAAAGGTCGTATAACGTTTCTTCTGTGCAGTAATGCTTCGGGGATTTCCTAACAAAGCCCTTGCTAGTTTATAGGTCTTTAAATCCTACTGAAATTCTGTAAATAAAAACACTGCAGCGGTATATTGGAAAGCAAATCCAAGAGCTTGGATAACTGGAAATTTATTTAAGAGTGATTGTTGAAAGTTATTTAAAGCAGAAAATTTTAAGCTTCAAGACGCAATGACTATTACATAATGGTAAAATATCACCCACCACACTATTTGAGTCATACCAACATCAAAACTGCGTTCCTCCCATCTAACACTACTTCGTTGCTCCAACCATTGGATGAAGGTACTATTTATACCTTTAAAACGTATTACATAAGAAGAGCATTACAGTGAATTTAAGACGTAACCGATTCGAAATCAACTGTTTTTTACCTCACCAAAAGAATCCGCCAAACTAGAAAATTGCATATAAAATTTCTCTTACCTTTTAGCAAAACGAATTGTGAGAATGAGATATCTAAATGAAGAAAGAGAATTAATTAAAATATATTTACAGATACTTTTATTTACACATTACAATGACGATAAAACACAAAAAAAATTGAAATACAGACACACAAAAACCCATGTCTACCACGGATGACTTAAGTACGGGGGAAAAAGTTCATACACCGAAGTATGATTACAGTTAAGTGGAGTGGTAAAAGAGGTAAATAGTTCAAAAGTGCTAGATATATGCAGCATGTTTGACAATTGTAACAGAAGTAATTTTCAATTAAGCACAATCAACATCATATATTTGTCGCTGAAAGAACTAAAAACATCAACATTAAATGCATGTTGGAAGAAGATATGGCCAGCTTTACTTGAAATAGAAAGCAAGTAATATTAAAACAAATTTTTTAAAGTCAATTCCTTCTTTTTTTTTTTCCCTATATTGCAGAAAGTCCTTTATAAATAATTTTTCATTTTTTTTTTTTAATTTATCTGGCGCCGTCTATTGGTAGACACATACAACTTAAATCTAAATAATTAAAAATTTAATTGCTAAATTAATATTTGAAAAATCTGTACTAACATCCAGTGTCATCCACTGCAAGTTCAAAAAAAAATGTGAACTTGAGTGGATGAATAGAAAATATTTTATGAATGATTGAAAATTTGAACAAGATATATATAGGGAGAGTGTGAGCTAGTAGAAGGAATTGAAAAAAATAGATAGCTTTAATCGTCAGAAAATGAAATTGGCGGCATATTAGAACCTGCTAAATCAATCGGAGGCAAAGGGTTTATGGATATGGTTATTGAGGACGTTCAAGGTTTATTAAAGGAGGAAGAAGATGACGAAGCGGATTTGATGCAAATGGCACCAGTAACTGTAAATGAAAGTGATTCTGAGGACAGTAGCACTGACGAAAATTGTGAAGTTAATAATTATAAAAATTCCTGAGCTTAACTGAAAATCTTGAATAATTTTTTCTTGAATGTAGACTCTTCCGCTGAAAGAAGCCGAAAATTCAAAAAGGGAGCTGCAAAATTGTCTATCACCATACAATGAAATCTACAATGACTTTGTAAGAACCAGGAAATAAACCAAAAATGTTACAGGTTTTTAAAGAGAATAGAAGGTGAAAAGAAAAAACTAAATGAATGTTGTTGTTTTTTTCTAATGCAGCTGGCAAATAGACAGTCATCTTTTATGCCATAAGGGCTGCACCGATGTTACTCACTTTGCAGTACCCAGGAGCGCGCGTAGCTTAAAGGGACGGACGCGGAGTAACAATGCCCCGCAACGATTTTGTTAATGACCAGGACACCTACGGTTTAAAGTGGATTCGAACCACTGCAAACACCCATGGCAAGGCCGGGATTTGAACCCGATACCGGTATGACCGATCACCAGAGCGCTAGCCATTCGGCCAACAGGACCTTTATTAAATGAATGTAAAGGTTATGAAAGTGAAGATGATATCGCTCAACTGAAAAAAACTTTCTCCTTGCAGCGATGAGGAAGAAATTTATTAAATTAAACTCGCATTAAATCAAAATAATATTTTTTGTTTGTTTTCGTTCTGTGTTATACATACATTTATATTTTTAATAAAATTAAGTTGTTTAAAGGAAATTTGAAAAAAATTTTTTTAATAAATTTTTTGGAACATAATCCAAACTTACTGACTCTGGGTCTCATATAACACAGTTTCACACAACACGGTATTTTCTTGGAGTCTATCTATCTTGTTATTGGACGTTTGCCTGTACTCTTACAATTGTTCTATACGCTTTTTAAAAGTTTCACCATGGGATAGATTTTTAACATTTTTCTCTTGTAAAACTATCGTTTTTATTATTATTATACTAATCGGTTTTAAAAATTTCACCGAATATCTCTCCAACATCACCAATTTTCTTATAAAATCGTCAAAGTTGTCACCAACTTAACTACACTTCATACCCTTAATTATTATAGTGTATATGTGACATTTACATTATAAAAAGAATTTTTCGTCACAAATCAAGTCAGTCAAATAACCTAATTCATATCAACAATATTGATTTTTATAACGAGTTTTTTATAACTTCTTTATTTATTCGTTCTAAAAGAAAAGTTAAATTAAAAATTTTCAGTAATCATTTTACCCCATCATGAACGGGAATTGAACATGCGTTTATTAATTTTACAAATTTATATTCTTTTTTAAACGTTATACTTATAAAAAGTTGACTTCATTTCTAAAAAAAAATGCAAAAGCATCTCTTAAACGGCCGCGGTAAACCATAAAGTATGTTTTACGATTTCAGCTTATAGAATAAAACTTTTCATAATTCTTGAACAAGTTGGCTCATCTTTTGGCTTCACTGCCAACTTTATGAGCGAAGTTAAGCCATTACAGGCATATTACAGCGAGGATACAACGTAAATAGTGTTGCTTTAATCTTTCAAATAAAGAGGCATTTAAAGTAATAAAGTTAAATATATATTTCATTCCACCTCTAAATACGTTTAAAAAATCTTTTATTTTAAAAGTTCTTTTTAGAGTTCGTTTTTTTGAAGTACTTAAGGTTTTTATTGCATTTTCAAATATTCCGGGATAAAATGGTATTACACACAATTTTAGAAAAAGAAAGGATACCAGCATTCTCAGAATTAAAAAAAGTTTCAATAGGGAGTGTATAAAAATTGTTATTCAAAAATATATTTTTGTTGCATAAATTATTTTGGACCTTATTTAAGGAATTCTTTATTTATAGCATTGTGATTTTTGTCCATCGTCAAGAGAATTCGAACATTTGTATTCTTATTTTTAATAAAATAGAAATATTTTTATTTTAAAAGGAATAAGATCTTCATTTTTAATTGCAAGATTAAAAATAAATAATTTCTAACTAAATTTCTTGACCAATAATATTGTAATTTTATGTAGCGCGTTTCACATTCATTCAGAGTTCTATGCTCATTTTTTAAGAAAAAAAAAAAAATTTAGGTTAAACATTAATTACTTTAAATTAATTACTTAATTACTTTATAAGCGTTTGATAGTATTATATAAAGTTTGATATACATGGAATAGCAAATATATTGATAATAAAGGAAAACTTAAATGCTTTTCAAGATATTTGAAATTAATTTAATATGTACATTTAACATAAATCTAATGCTAAAATGTATTAATCTAATTCATTTTTGTATTATATTTAAACAGTGCTTAAACAAACAATAATGTATTTATGAAAATATCACTTAGTCCTCTAACAATTAATATTTTTATATGGTCCATTTTTCTTCGATTAATGGTTCTTTTTAATTAACAGAAAAATATCTTAAAATAAGAAATGTAGCCATGCTTCCTCCTACACCATGGACACACTCCTGTGGCGAAGAAATGGCCAATTGGCACCAATACTTTCACCCGAGAGGAAGTAAAGTGCACGTCTACTACTACGCCACACTACATCATTGTGCCTACAACTGAGTTGTCCCCTTTACAGTTTGAGAATGATGTGGATGGGGGCTCTGTGACGCTCTACGGTCATATGAGACCGGGACCTACTGTTTAAAGTGGATTCCGAACAATTGATACAAACATCCATGGTACCGCCGGGATTCAAACCCGAAACCTGTGATACCGAGCTCCAGAGCTCTAATCACTCGGCCATCAGGCACCAAAGCGCAAAGCCTGCTCTCTCGCTGAGAAACGTTCAATGGATCTACAATCTCACCCCGAGAAAGAAAATATCTTTAGAGCAACTCTGCATTTAGTTGACCTACAGACTCTCATCCGGAGAAGTATATTTCACGCACCTTGAGCGTTGCGGAGTTTCGGCTTAAAAGTGGAGTTCTTCTATAATGTCTTGAAATGGGTTAAATATTGTATGTCACTAATTGCATGTGTGCAGTGTTTGAGCGTGTTTAAATAAAGCTATGAGTTCTCCAACCTATATCTCAACCCAACCACACTCAGTTACAGTCTGGTTGCCCAACCTGTACACTAACAGAAAAAGAATAGAATGTAAAGCAAATTATCCAGGAGTTTGATTTCTATATGTGTTTAAATATAGTAAAATACAGTATAAAAAATTGATTTTAATTAAAAGTCTAATTATTTATGCAAACAAAAACAAATAGCAAAAGAAATGAAAGCCAATAAAATGCAAGCTGGGGGATACAATAATGCAAGCTCGGTGATAAAAATACTAAGTGTAAACTGGTATAATGATAACAATTCAGTAAAAATTGGTTTCACACTAAGAACTGAAGTTCAACCACTGCCAGGGCAGTGGAAAAAACTAATTTTTCACCAACTTAGTTCACATCGAAATCTAAGTTTTTGACCGCCGCCGTACAAATCCCGATTTCCAATTCATTACATCCCATTCATACAATTCATCATATCTTCCCGATGAGTTTTGTGTGGGAAAGTTGGATTAAATTGAAGTTCAAAGCGACCTGTGAAATATAGGACTGGAGAAAAGGTTTATTCTATAAAAATATAGAATAGTTGGCTCTAAGCCTTTATTTTGAAATATAGGACTGGAAAATAGGTTTATTCTGTAAACAAAAATATAGTTGGCTCTAAACCTTTTTTTGCAGTGTGAATCCAACTTATTTTTTTACAAGCATTCGACTATGAGCTTTTCATAGATTCTGATCAGAGTTCTTTCCTACTGGGACACATGCCAAACTAACAGCTATCTCGTGTTTTATTTGAGATCTCCAGTACCTTCAACAACTATACGTCATTCAATATAGTCAAGATTGAGTTAGAGGATGAATAAGCAGCCAACTTGGCTTTATTTTTATTTTCTAGTACAGTATATTGTGAAAGTGGTACATTCTTACAGAATAGAAGCATTTTACACGATGAATCAGATAAATTTTTAAAAATATTAAAGAACGAATAATTATGAAACAAGTAATTCCTTAAAAATATTTACATAGTATAAATTAAAAAATGTTACAGTAAATGCGTAATTTTAAAACAATTTTATTTGCAAACGAACTTTTCTCATTGAATCTTTTTAATATAACAAGCTCAATGTTAGAGTTGCTGTGACTAATCCACAGTGTCGGAACGGACACCCATTAAGTAGTCTACTCATGGATGGAGGGAAATGGCCCAGCTTCCGTTGTGATAGAGCACCCGTAGGTAGAAGTCTGGCTCGGTTCCGTACGGCTGAAGGAGGGCAGTGCCTTCCGCAGGGACTTTTAAAGGGAAGTACCCAGCATTTGCGTATCAATGGGAGAAAACTCCCACCAGGCAATCCGACTCATGAGGAATGATGCTGAACATCTTAAACGCCATCGGGTCTCCTCATTTTTGAAACAGTGTCAACAACACAACCGCGAGCGAATTGAACCTCAGCCCTAATGCTCATCAGCGGCGCACGTTGCCACTGAGGCATGAGACGGACGCAATATTAATTTCCTTTAGACTCAGCTAATTTCATAAATTTAATTTTTTTTATAAAAAGTGTTTTAATTTATGCTATTTAAATGAAAATAAAAATAATTTAAAAGGTGACGTTATACGAACCAAGTTAATTATTTTCAAATAATATACACTTTGACGTGAAGTACTTCACCACTAAAGTGATAGATGTGCAGCAAAATTGCCTCTAATGGTAATTGTTTTTTACCCATAACAAACCCTGGGTATGACTCAGAGAAGCTACAAACAACTGCAATCATAAAATAATGCATCATTTCTCAAATCTTTTGTATTCTTGAATAGCGCGATAGGCCCACATTGAGCCAAGGACTGCCAGATTCATAAACATATTTTTTACAAGGTAAGGTTATCAGCCCTAAGTCAAATGCTCTACAATCATATAAGTTCGTGACCTACGGTTTAAAGCAGATTTCGAACCTCTGCAAACATCCATAATACCGTCGAGACTCGAATGTGAAACCTGTGGTATCGAGGACCAGAGCACTAGTCATTCGGCCTAATCATTATCTACATCTCCATATATCTCTGTGGAAAGAATTTGATATTCTTTTGTACCGTTGTGTTATGAAAACTTTGCAAATTGAAAGGAATGTATTTAAATGTCTATATGTTAATACATATGTAGCTAATATAAGAAGCTAGAATTTGATCTTCATTCAAATAATTTTGCTCTGGTAATTTGAGAAAATAATTTTTTTATTTTTGTTGCTATTAATATATATATAAATTGTTTGTTGTCATTGATTCGGTTTTTTCAATGCTGGGCATTTCGATCTAAGAACATTCATCACTAGAATGGAAAGCATGTAACAATTTCAACGTTATTCAAACTTCATCATGGAGGACTTTGATTCCTTCCAAATGTACTACACCACCAATTTGAAAGAAAAATATTGCTAGGAATGTATTTGTAAATGTCCAGATATTTAACATAATCGCCAATAATGATTGCAATAAGATATCCTTTCGTTTCAAAGATTATTTTATCATCCAATGTTTTTTGATACATCTTGCATACAGCATTAAACTAGTGATGTTATTATCATATTATAAGGATGCGTCCTTAACAATGGATACAAGCTTCAGCTATCTATTCATCAATCACTGCCTTTCAACATAATTCTATGTCATATAGCCCCAGATAATTTCAATCTATCACCAATAATGATTATTACACAAGATTATTTTATCATCCTTTGCTTTCTGATGCATGTCAAACTTCACATAAAACAACAATGATAAAATGCAACATCTGGCTTCTTGTTCTAAAATAGCTTGGTATTAAGCAAGAATTTTAAAAGTTTCATTACCATTTATTGCAATATGCCATGACATATTTACTACATTCTTACAATATTAAATATGTTAATGAAACACAGCTTTAGATCATTTCAACATTTTTTTCTTAATCCCCAGTTCAAAATTAGTTCCTTCACATCTGTATTCCCAATTTAAAAGGAGTATATACTATTATACTCCAGCCATCTTTTATTATCCAATACCACATTAAGTACTAAATTTTGTTTCAAGCCAGTTTTAGGTCATGTTTGCCTGACTAACAACCCCCACCAAGTAATCTATTTGCCTGTTTTCGTCATTAAACCAGACCTCTGACAGCAAAATGCAGTAATGGTTATGTATTATTTATTGATAATAACACAATTCAAATTAGTAAGTCATTTTTTAAGAATACAATAATTTGATTGTATGACAACTCAAGGAAAGTTATTTTTCAAAAAGCTTTTATTGTGAACCAATTAAAGAAAATACACAAATGTTTGCACAAAATAATGAAAACTGTAAAATTTTTTCAATACATGATAAATTTCAACATAGAGAAAAGTTACAAATAAAATAGTAAAAGTTTTTACGCAATTATTATTATAATGGTAAAGCATTCTTATAACTGAAATTTTGATGCAGTTTGTTAAGAGTATTTTTAGTGTGAATCTTGTAGCACAAATTCAGCCTCAGACATTTTTCACTAAAAAAGGTGCAGTTTTATGGAAACAATGCCTCCAAGGCTCTTAACATGATACATACATTGACATTCTTTCATATATTTCAAAATAAATATCTGTTATGATAAATATTTAACTGATATCCATAAGAGCAGATTCTGAAACTGAAGTTCCAGAGCAGTCTTTCTGAATGCTATCAAACAGCTGTTGAAGATCTGAAGTAGACTTGATTTGAGCAAGAAATTCATTCATCAAAGGATTTTTATCTAAAAAAAAAAAAAAAAAGACCAAAATATTGTCATAAAGAAAATCAGATATAATTTAGACAAAGCTCTTAAACCCATTAATAACTCACAAAAATATCATTAATTTTTAATGAAGATATTTAAAAACATTTTAGAATTTAAATATTAATTGTTAAGATAAAATTTAGTAATATATAGATATATTTATTATAATACATTATAGGTAGAACAAAAATACACTAAAACTAATTTTTTAATGATTTTCATTCTTTTTAGATTCTTATACAAAATTAATTCATTTAAACAATAAATAAAGAATCAAATATTTGAACCTTAAGAGTACAGCAAATACATCACAAAATGATCAATGCAAGTAAAACATACCAGCATCAGGAACGGCTAAGAGAGCTGAAAAGGCTCTCATTGCTGATCTTTTTAATTCATCCTGTTTCTCAAATTCTTGCTTCACAGAATTTGCTTTTACTTTGGTAGTACAGGTAACACGCAGAGGATCTACCAATCGCTCAATTCCTAAAATCAAGTTGGTTTTATATTGAGAGAGAGAAAAAAGTTATACATGCTTTCATTGAAAATATGATATACTAAAATGCAGCTAAGACATTAATATAAAGCAGGAGATAATAGTACTTATAACTGAAATTTTCTAAACTACAGGAAAATTGCTTTTTTATGATCTACATATTTTTCTGTTTTCAAAAAGTACAGAGAGAGTTTAAAATATTAACAATAAATTTATCAGGTTGAATTGCTTAAAAAACAAAATCTAGAAAAATTTAGAAATGAGTCCTTTGATTTATTAGACAAATTTACAGCTAAACATTGGTTACCTTCACACATAATCGTTTATTTTATAAGACATTGCTGCATTACATTTTCAGGAACAAACATTGAGAATTTGCACTTTTCAAATTCCACATAAAAATTATGAAGTTAAAAAAAAAAATTCAATATGGAAACCAATATAATTAATAAAGAAGAATTAGATATTTCAAGGAGAAAAAAATTTAGAACAGAATTTGAAAGAAACAATATAACTTATTGTTATAATTATATCATAATAAGTATAATTAACTTAACAGAAATTAAAATACAGCAGAAAATGTAGCAATCATGATAGGAGTTCAGCTATAATGTCATTTTACATTTTTAAAGATAATTTTCCCTATAAAAAAAAAAAAAAAAAAAAAGTTGTTTCACATAATGTACTAGATCAAATAAAAGAAAACTCCAATCTTTTCCACTCTTAAGAAATAACAGTTGTATTAGTGCAAGGAAATTCACCATACAGCTAAACAATATATCCCAAGCAATAGAAGTAATGTCAGGATAAATCAATATTTCTATAAAAAAATATTTCAGTTTTCTTTTATTAACATAATATAATGCACTGAATAATGCATGTGAATACCAAAGTTTTTGCAGATTATTTAAAATACTCAGTTTTAAATTTGAAAGACGTTCCTCTAGCCTCCAAAATATCCACGATATCTCTTAGGGAAATAAAAACTTACTTTGAAGTACAGCAGAAGGACACAGCAAAGCCAAACGAACAAGCATGAGGTAGGTCAACATCTTAATGTCATAGTGATCCCTTAAACCATCTTCTACATGATTCAAAAATTGGAAAATATCTAAACGATCCAGGCAGGAATCCAAGAGAGTATACATGCATTCAAAAGCAGCCTAAATAAAAATTTAATTATATTTAGGTTTTTAATTTCATATTTAAATTATTTTTAATTAAACCAGGTGACCATTATTATACAAAACAATATTTAGCATGTTGAGTTCAAATATATTTATAAATACATGAAAGAAATTATTCAAATAGTTTTATTTTTGTTATAACCATACGGGTTTATATTTTAAAATATCACTAATTTTTAAATAATATCTTAAAATGTTTGAGAGAATAATAAGACACATAACAAAAAAATATTTCATAAAAAATAAACTCATTATTCTTAATAAATGAAATATTCTAAAGCAACTTGAATGCTAATATAATGAAATATTTAATTTTACCTTTCTAATATCTAAACCATCATCAACTGTGTGCTTAAAAGGCCCCATTTCCACTTCTCTAATCAATTCTTTCTAAAATAAGATTAAAAAAAGAAGAGGGGATTAAAATCATCTCATTTCATTCTAATTTAGATAAATATAAGTGAATTAAAACAAGAATTTATTCACTAAAAAAATATTATTTTTTCAAAAAAGTAGCACTTAAGTAAATAAATCATGAATAAAATAGTAAAAATATTTTTAATTTGCTTTCAGTTTTATAATTTAATTCACAAACCTGAAATTTAACGTATATTTAAAAAATTTAACAGATTGTAAAGAATTACTTACTCTAACTTTAGTTTCATTATACAATTCTGGCAAAGTTGTGTCTAACAAGTCCCTGATAAGTGACGGCTTATTATGTGCAGCCGAATTAAAAGCAACTAATGCTACTCTTCGTACATTGAGATCAGGATCTTTTAAAGTTTTCAAGAAATCTCCAATGCATCCTCTCAACAAGGTATCAATTGGTTGTTGCTGTAATAAAGTTAATTTAGAAATAATTTCATCATTAAGTAAAAGAAAAATCAATATATATATACATGCATATAGAAATCAAAGCCTTAAATTTTTTGATAACAAAACAATACATAAAAATTTATCATTATTTCTCTAAAATCCTGTAATGTTCATTTCAGCTTATTCAAATTTCATTTATGCAATACGCTTTTATTTTTTTAAAATCTTTTTTATTTTCTATTTTAAAACATTGAGACTTTTCAGTCATTTATCAATTAAAATCTAACGGTATCATTAAATTTCTAGTCATCAATTAAATCTTCGATTTTCACTTAAAATTTAATTACATGATTTTATTGGCATGTTTTAAAGGCATCGCGGTTATTTTTTATTCAAATAAATTAGTTTAAAAAAAACCTTGGAAATTTTATATAAATTTCTTCCAGATAAGGTAAATTTAGCTCTATAAAAATATTCTAAGATAGTAAGCAATAATAACAAAACACATTATTTAATTACAAATCAGACTTGCACCTAGAATTGCCAAAAGGAACTTATTAAAAAAATTCAGATGACTAAGTGAGAACTTGTTAATAAAAAATAATAATGTGACATGTTATCAAAAAAACTCTTAAATAAAATACAAGAATTGCATGATTCAAATTCAAGTTTTTAATTAAAATCATTATTTTTTTAAGAATTCGGTAATTAAAAAAAAAAAAAAATAGCCTCCATTTGATATGTAGAGTAATTATACTATTAAATTAGGCTCCGATTCTAGAACTAAACATTTGGTAAAGAATATAATAATTTTTCACAATGTTTCGTTTTTAAATGTGCATTACAAAACATATCAAACTTTCATACCTGATCAGATATTGTGAATTTCATAGCTGTAACAACTGTACTCCTAGCAAGAGGAGATTCAGAACTAAGATAAGATTTCAATTCTGGCAACAAATTAGCCGGATCAATAAGAGTAAGTTTTCCCAAACACTCAGCAACTACATTTCTTGTACCTTCTTCAGTACATTCACAATGATTAAATAGCATGCTCCTAAAAAAAAAAAAAAAGTACTTAAATTTTAATTTCATAATCTTAATTGATAATTTTAAAAAAATCATTAAATACATAAAAAGTATTCAGGCATAATATCAGACATAAAATACTATAATAAAAAAACCTACAGTAATAACTACACATGGCATAAAAAATTGGTAAACAGTGTCATAGAAGAGAAAATGTCATTAAGGGGGAATTTTAATTGCAATAAAAATAATTTTTAATAATTAACATTTTGAGTGACATGTCATTAAAAGAAAAGTGAAAAAAAAAATTGCTCACTAAACCCCTTTTCTTTCAAAGCAGTTTGTGCTGTGTATCTGACTATCATTCCTAACAGATCAATTCACCCCTTTGGACTAAAGAATGTTCCAAATACTTTATAAGTAAAGCTGTTGATGTCGGCATAAGGCTGAGATTAAAGCTGTAGTTAAGCTCGTTAATAAATTTAAAGTGTTAGTTACACAAGGATTATGCACACAATACTAAAAATGAAATATTAAATTATTTTAATTCTTATGAAGATTTGATTATAGAAAAGAGTGGTGGTACACATGTTAAAAGAATGAACAAAATGGTTATCATTTACAAGCAGAAATTAATAATTTATGAAGAAAATAAACAAAAATTCCCTTTAATATTTGGTTGAACAATGGGGGAAATAATATAATTGTATACCAGTAATGTATTTGAGTAAAGATAAAGAAAAATTCAAAACTGATTTAATTCTCTCATTTTTAAGTCAAAACTTGAATGACATTTTTTTTGCATTAAAAAATCAGATCACCATTAAAAATAAGAAAATTATAGAATTAGATGGAAATTTTTATGTTACTAGAAAGTTCAATAATTATTAAATAATACTTCAATAATTATTAATATTTAATTATTAAATAATACTGGCAAGTTTTGTGCGAAAATATTTTGCTAAATAAAGCATAATATAAAAGATGAATAAATTGCATAGAATTAGATAATTAGTATCAATAAAATTTTACAAGTCTTTTTTTTTTTTTCTGTTATTAAATAACACATATCATATATATATATGCATCACATATACTGTTATTTATTTATTTAAAATATTTTTATAAAATATCTCATTTCATTAAGTAAAAAATACATTAAGTACATTAAAATACATTAAGTAAAATTAGTTTAAAGCCCCAAAATGTAACTTATCATAAATATTTTTTAAGTCATTCAATATAGTAATTGTTTAAAAAAATATGAAGCATGTAAATGAATGAAAACTAAAATATATTCATTATAGTACAGGGTTTATTATTTTTTAATAAATTCAAATCAAATTCAAAGCTTTATTTTTATTTTTAAAAAGCATTTAAGAAATATATACAAATTTAATTAAGAATTTAAAAAAATATTTACCAAATATTTTTTATAAATGGTTGAAGATGTTTAACAGAGTCAGGACTAGCAGACTGGCAACTAATAATCTGTATAAAAAGTAAGAAAAGTGAGATAGCATTCAACTTGTAACGGAAAATTATAATGATATACATTGTGTTTTATCATACTTCTTTCAATGAATGCAGCAATAGATATTGACGCTTAGGCTGGTTTTCAATTTCAGTCAGTACAAAAGGCAAATACTCAGTTAAATTTCCAGTAGCTACACTTCCTTTAAAATAAAAAGAAATTAGAGTTATATAAGAAGATTACCAGATAAATAATATCGATAACCTGGTTTTCGATCTATAACTTATAGATTGTACATTACGAAAGACTAGAATTTCTTGATACAGATTATTGAATGCTGAATGAAAATTATAGTGGATTTTTTTCCCCTATAAGTAACAGAATTAATTTCAGGAAAGGAAGGGGGAATGCTTTCATATGAAAATAAGAGATGAAACTTTAATGTGAAAAAGAATACAGCATTTTCAATAAAGCATATGTATGATAATAAGCACAAAAAAATTAATTTTCAGAGACTGGATAATTGAAGGTAATCATTCTAACAAAAGGATATAGACCGTATACTAATGAATCCATGTGCTTGAATAAAACACAAAACATAGCAAAAACAAAAATGCATTCTGGAAAATTCTTTTACTTGTCTTTACATGAAATAAGTCTATTTGTTACATCACCATTCTTTGTGCTTTTTTCTTCCCTTTCAAGGTTTGAGTAACTTTTAAAGTCAATGTTAATTTTTTGTTTTTTACCAAAGGGAAAGATTTTGAACTGATAGGCATATCATACTAAATTAAGATCTCAATAGCTGGTACTGAATTGAAATTATTCGGTACCAAATTATGTTACAGAAAATAAGTGATACAGCACAAATCAGCTGCAGATAATTTGTTGTAGTGGATTATACCAGTTTTTTTTTATTATTTTTTTTTTATCCTCTGAAATTACAGGCAGGATATAATGGTAATATAAAAACTTTGAAATTTCAAATACCTAGTGCAAAGGAAGCAGCTGTTTTCACTTCTTCACTTTGTGATGAAAAAGAATCCAAAAGAGCTGTTTTTAATTCTACTATGCTGCTTAAATCACTAGGGGAAAAAAATGAATAGCATATTAATAATATTATAATTGGTAAAATCAATGCGAAACAGAACATGAAATATAAATTTTTTTACATGTGTTTTCCAATTTCTCCAATGGCCAAAAGAGAAAACAGTTGGACAGAGTCAACATTTCGTTTCCCCTGTAAAAATCACTTATTAATAAATTATTCAAACAAAATTTTAAACTATTACAAAAACTGTAAAATAAATTAATAAAACCATTATTTTTTATTTGAGATTACTACTTATGTTACACCAATTGATAATTTAACAATTTTTTGCATACTTCAGCCCACAATAATTGAAAATATGCGATAGCATATAAATATTCAAAATGTACAAGCCATGATCTATCATGTAACATTAATAAATGATTTTCAGTTAATGTATTAGTTCTGATAAGAAAAATATGACCAAAATATAAAAAAAACATTAATGACCAATACAAAAATTCATCTGAGTGCTAATTTAATTATTTATTCTGGCAATTAATGTCAAATTTTACTTAAAAGTCAAAATATCTTAAAAAAGAGACAGATCTTACAAAAAATATAAAAATGAGTATGCATACTGTTAATTCTTTTAGAAAATGAACGACAGCTGGAAAAGCTTCTTGTGGACAGGTAACAGTTAAAGCAGCAACACACTTGGCAATAGAATGATAGGCTTGCTTATGTATATTATGAGTACCATTTCCTTGACCATGTTCACTTGATGAATAGATTGGAGCAGTGAGGCGCTACGAGAAAAAAAAAAAAATACAAGATATCAAAATTTAATTGACATGAAAAATGGGATGAAACATATATATAGTCAATAAAGCTGATGGTATAGGACCGATCTTGAATCGTTAGAGCTGAATGAGGAATCAAGTATATTTATTGAATCTTAATTTGCAAGAATATTGGTGACACAACATGAATGATGACCTCAGATTTCAGAATGAGTGCCAAGAAGTGGTTTAAGTATTTTTTTATTGAATATTTATGCAATCTTTTACAGCTATCATAACATTCAAGCCATCTACAAAAACTACTCTGCAGAGCATCACAAATTAGAATTCAGTATAACCAAAATAGTTGATATCATAAAGTCCAAGATGAATATCACAAAACATTGAAGATAGAAAACCTTTGTTTTAATTATTTTGAAAATTAAAATAATTGAAATAGTTTAAAGCATCGCCCTCATACTTTTGAACAAAGCTAATTATTAAGTATTTTTAATATATAAATTTAATATTTTTTTAGTAAATATTTCTTTCTGAAATATTTTTTAAATACACTTGCATCATATATATACAAATCATCTCACATTTTATGAATAAAATTTGAATTAGCTAATAAAATTAAAAATGATTACTGATTATTTTTATTTGACAATTAAGTCTTTCATAATACTGAAAATATTTACCTGCAGAAGATCTCCGTAAGTTACACCAGGTATCTGATTATTAACAAGAGATTGGAAAAATTCTAACATTGAATTCAAAGCAGCACCTATTTTGAAAATAAATTATTCATCAATAACAAAAATCCTTGTGCCTCAAAGACAATGGAGGCATTTTTAATATAAGCACAACTTGTATGAACCATCAGAAAACTAAATAACGAAAAGAGTAGTTTGTCGGAATTTATTTTTCACTCTATTACACAACATTTCTAAACAAAAATAAAAATAATATATCATAATACACAAAAGTATATAATAATTATAAACATTTTTTTTCCCAGTATGTATGAAATTGTTTTATTTACTTTAAATACAATCACAAAAATAGAGAAAAATCATACTCTAGTATTAATGCATATTGAAATTTATGTCACAGCCAAGAATTATTTTCAATGAATTTGTTTCTCAAACAATCAAATTAAAAAAAGAAAAATTTAACACTTAAATTATTCAAGAAAAAAATGAAATCTTAATTGTACCTTGAAGAAGAGGAGAATGAACCAAGTTAAGTATTTCTGGCAAAATGGCATCTGTAACATTCATGAGTGGTTGTTGTTGGACTTTAGATATTGAAGTTAATAAACTCATTGTTAACTAAAAAAATAATAAATTACTAAATTATATAGTTATATATAAAAGTACCATAAATTTTTGCCTAAAATCCATAACACACAGGATATAATTTTCTGTATAAAAAAAAAAAGCTTGTTTTTTAATACATTATACACCAATCAAAATTCAGTTTTTATACCTATGGCATAAAAATAAAATTTACATTAGTTTTAAGAGCTTAAAAAATATGCCCTCAATTTAAAATAGTGAAAACAAGGAAAGAAGATAAGCATTTAAAAACTAGAGTGAAGATTTACAGAAAATTTTTCTGATGATTTATAATTTTTCAATTCAATACAAATGAAAATTTGGATAAGTGTCACAATTAATTATTAATTTCGCTTCTTGTAAAAATATTTTTAATTGTTAACTATAATTTCATTTCAGGCATTTAATTCAGACAGTATATGTGGCTAATAAGTTAACAAACAATGATGTGGAATGTATGTCACATTTTACTTACATTACTAAAATTTATGTTTTAGCAAATAATCAGCAGATTAAAGGCAGGAAAATGCTATTTAAATAAATATATTTACAAAGACAATGCATATTGAATTCATTTCATATAAAAAAATTCCAACAGATTTTTCTTTACAGATGTTTTTTATGAAAATAAGATTTAATTTTCTTCAAGAAACTCCCAGTAACATCAATACTGTAGTTGAAAAGTAATTAACACCATAATTTAATAACCCAAAAGATAAAAATTGTGATAAAAAAACAGTGCAACATAGCTCACCCTTCATTTTCCTAAATATTAAAAAACTGCTACTAAATCAAAGCTAGTAATTCAAAAACAAAGAAAATTTTAATGGATCACAGAATTTTTTTTTTAAAAATATGAAATAAAAACACTTAAAACTTTTAAATATTTTTTCTGTAAAATATTATATATTTTACTATATTATAATTGCATAACTATTCCTGTAAGTTATATAAAAAATATTTTATTCATTTATAAATATTCTATTAAAATTCTTCATATAAAAAAAGTCATTGTTTTACTCACAAAAATACTTGTTTAATTTTATTCTGAACATCCATTGGAAAAAAATAATAAATAAACTATCAATTTTTCTTATTTAATTGTTTATCTCTTTTTCATAAAATTAATACAATTTAACATATTTAAAATTAGACTATAAAATTTAAATATTCAAACATGGTAATGAATGTTAAATTTACCTGGGAAATATGAAGATCACTTTCACTTATTAAAGGTGGCAGTTCAGATAACACAGTACCGATCATATCAGGGGTTAAACATTTAACTGAAACAATTTAAAAATTATAAATAAAATACATTTAATATTGATACTGATAATTTCAGATAAAAGTAAAATTAAAATAACATAAATACTCATATATATTCAAATATCACATTTTTAAGCAAGCAATTATTTTTATTTTCTTAAAAGATTTAAGAATATTCTATTAAAGACAACCCTTAACTATATTAAAGTGTGTATAACTAATTATAAAATAAATTGTAAAGTACAAAACTCTATAGCATAATTTTTTTTTTTTTTTAATTTAATAGATTAAATGTTTTTCAAGGATCAAGTAATTAAATTAACACACTTTTTCAAATAAACTTACCATAATTTTTTATCAAAGTATCTAGAAGAGTTAATGTAGCCAGTTTTAAAGCTCTGTGGTTTTTACGCAGAAAAGATGCTAAGATAGGCATTGAGTCGGCTAAAATGGGACTTAAATTTATCTTAAGAGGTGACCTGTAAAAAGAAACATTATATAAATATATGTATAAATATACTCATTTAATGATTAGTTTAAATTTAGCAAGACTATGAATTGCATACCCAGCAACTTTTGTTAAGGCTTTCACAGTGGTCAATCGAGTGATTTCATTTCTTAAACGGTCCAAGAAAATTGGAAGGCAAACTTTTAATTCAGATTCTAAATGATCACCTAGATTACAAATCATCTGTCCCCTGTAACATAAATTTAGAAAATTAAATTTAAGTAACAAACACTATTAAGTTCAAATCCTTTCTATAATAATATATATAAAAATTATAAAATAAATTGTATTAAGCTATTTTTTATGTAGAAATAGTTTTCCAAATACACTAAAACAATTTAATTTGAATCAATAAGTAATTTATTTCAAAAAATTTCATAACTTACATGCATGAAATTGCTCTCTCTTTGACTTCCTGATCAATATCAGCTGCTTTTAGTCTGACAAGAGTACAATTGTATAATTTGGGTACAAATGGTGCAAAATTAAATGAAGAAGTTTGATCTAAAACATAAAAATAGTACACATTCAGTTTAAAATTCATTTCATAAATAAAAATGGTGAACATAAAAAAAATTGTCTTACCTAAGGGTCTAATTACTTTAACTAGCTGTTGCATCACTAGTAAAGCTTCAGATGTTATTTTATAAAATATATCACCCACAGCATGAATAAGTGGCTATAAAGAGAAAGATAAATACAATTAAAAATACATCATTAAATATATTAAATGCAATAAAATTCTTCAATGATCATTAATAATTTTTAAATTGCTTAAAAATAACATTCCGTAACATTTCTGTGACATTAAAATTTTTTTTTTAATTGCTCATATTTAATCATTGTGTACTAGTTGATATTTCAATATACATAAATAGAGGAATTTATTAGTATTATAATCATCTAGTGAATTACAAATCAGAAGATATTTAAAGTTTTTTTGTTTTTTTTTTTTGCTATATGGCAGTTTTTATAGCAAATTTAATAACATTAGTATGAAATGTATAAAAACTTATGATTCTTTTTTTTTTACATATAATTAAAAAAAAAAAACTTGTTAAGAACATTCTAAGTTGTAAATTTAATGCTGAGCATTTAAATTGTTAATCTAACAATAAATTTTTATATTACAAGATATTTGCATATTAATTTTGCTGTTATGAAAATTATTATTATAAATGTAAAATAATATGTTAATTTTGTACTCTAAATTTCCTTCTTTAAATTGTTCAACTTATTTGATTAACCACCCTCTAAATGCTTTTAATCTATAAAAAACCATGTAAAAACTGCACAAAGAAAATACAAAAATATTGCAATATCAGCAAAATATTGGACCACTTTAGAAAACTGTGGATCATTTCAGCAATGCTTCAAATAAAAATTAATTATTAAAAACAGAATTTTCTAAATCTGTACAAGAACCCAAATCGATTAGAACTTAATGATTATTAAATAGTATCTAAAATATTTTTCAATAATCTAGAGATTTCACTCAATCAAATGTGAAGCACCAATAATAGCATATTAGTTTCTGCTTGCATATCGGGTACTAAACGATTTCATCTCATGACAATCATATTAATAAGTATTTTTTAAATATTTTGCTGTCTAAATTACATAATTCTGGCATTTACAAAGGCTTTTTTTCTCAATAAAACTATTTTGATAGAAAATGATGTTTAGCTTTGTCAAAGTTCACACACAAAGAATCAAATAAACCCTAGATAATATATATATAAAGCTTGCTTACTTCAACAATAGCATCGATGTGTGGATGAAACACTTCTGGGGGATGATGTGACAATAAACAGTTTAAGAAAGATAAAGTATCAATTTTCATGTTTGAACTTGAGTTTTTATCTCTAAAATATAAAATATTGATGTTAAAAAAATTGTACTGATTAAAGTCTAAACAAAATATTTATTTAAGATATAAATTTTTAAAAATAAAATCAAATATGATAAAAATTTTTACCAACCCCAGTGAAAACTGTATTCCAGGTATAAGGGCAGGCATATGATCTGAAAGTGCACTAGGAAGAACAGTAACTAATTCAGTCAATACCAAAAAACATCCCTGACGGGTCTTAATACTTTTTTCCTTCAATAGTCGGTGAAGAGCTTTAATAATATGAGGTGTCTGTTGCTTTAATAAACTCACAGGCCTGAAATAAAAAGTATACATAAGTAACCACCAACAATAAAAGAAAAACAACAATCCTTTTAATATATATTACTTTCATTCCAAAAATTAATATAATGTCTACAGAAGTCAATCTTTTGACTAGCAGAATGGATCTAATGTTTTCTGACTATAGAAAATAAAATATTCCTAATTTTGGTAAAATTTTATTCAGAAATATATTAGTCCTAAATAATAAGATTTAAATCTTAAATAACTCACCTTAATTAATACAGATTAACTAACTGAAGCAACCATTTTAAAGAACTCCCCATAATTGTCATAGCTTTAAAATTTAAAATAATATAAATAAACAGAAAGACAATTCTCTTTCTAGCTTTAAAGATGTGCAAAATTTAAGTTTTGTTCAAAATAACACTTCTCCAAAAATCTATAAAGAAAAACACATGCAATAAACTTTTGAAATATTTGAATTTTTCATTAAAAAACATGCATCTCATTTAAAATTATTATTCATTCATTTTCATTATAAGTATTTTTAAAGCTTCATAAAAATTTAAACTATACATTAAGATATTCAAATTTGGGGGAGGGCATGTTTCAATTTGTTTCTGCACATAGCAATTTGATTATTCAATTTAAAAAATAGTTCATTTATCTCATGCTGTAATCAAGTAATATGAAACCATTTAGTAAATCAAAACTCTCTCTGAAATAAAACACAAAATCAGCACAAGATGGAGCAACTTTTAAACCTTCACCAATTCCCTAAAAGCGAAGAAACATGCAACATACATTTGTCCATACACTTGAAAATCAGTTTTGCAGGTAAATTAATATTTTATCTCAACATTTTTTCAATTCTAAAACAAATGGCATTAAATTAAGTTTTAACTTTTACTGACCCTTCTTCTCATGCCCATAGCCTCGACATCTGATATGACAGTAACAGATGGCCGAGTCTGTTTTAGCAATGCAATATAGGCATGAAAAATATCAACCTTGACATTTTCTTCCCTTTCTGCAATAAAAAAAAAAAAAAGCATTACAAAATTATATCATGAAAATGCAGCTAACATGGTTAAAAACAAAAAAATATTAAAAAATTAAGAAATATTAAAAACCTTAAAAATCAGATATCTGTATGTAAAATTTGAAATAAATATTAATTCCCTATACATATTTCAACCAGATTTTTTCTATAACAAAATGATTAAAAGAAACCATGTATATGTGGAATAGAATTATTTTTTTTTTTATCTTACCCTTAAAACGAGAAATCAGAACAGGGGATATAGTTTTATAAAACTCAAATAACATCTCATGTCTGGTAGAAATAACAGCTTCTAGACACTTGGCTGCTGCTCTTCGCACTTTCCAACTCATATCATCATCATCACTGTACTCCTCTTCACTTTCTCTAAAATACAAATATATTAATCAAATTCAATATTGTATTCTTTTTTCTAGTAATAAAAAAATTTACATTACATTTAAAGTTAAAATATGAAAATTATTAATTCATCTGAAGTTTTTTTTTTTTTTTATATTAACAAATAATTAAATTCATACAAATAGTTAAATTTCACAAAAAAAAAAAAAAAAAAAAGTCATACAAAAGTTCAAATATAATTTTTCAACTCTTAAAAATAAAGGAAATCGGTGTTTAAAAAAAGATAAAACTAAAATTAATTTGTAATTTCAGCAAACAGTAATACTATGCTTTTTAAAAAAGTTTAATTCCAATTTGAATTTTTTTAATTCTTCTTATTACAGGAAAAAAAAAAAAAAAAATCACATTTTAGATAAATTCAATAGAAAAGATTTATAAGCAATTACCCCTTCATCATCATCTTTTTCTACATCCATTCCATCCTCATCTTCATCATCATCGTCATAATTATAATTTGGATCATAACACAAATATTCAAGACAAAGTTTTACTATCTGTGAAGAACAACATCAATATTTAACTAATTATTGTACAAATCCAATAAAGAAATACCCTATGCATAAATTAAAATCAATTTTATACTATCATGATCCTATTTTTTGAAAATAAGTATATGAAGTGTCAACTTTCATGTAGTAACTAAGAACAGAAAAAAATTATCTTAGATAGAAAATGCACAATACTTTAACAAAAAGTAAGACAACTAACTCTGGCATAGAACAATTGAAATATTTTTAGAAAATAAATTAAATAGTTTTATAAAGTTTTTGTCAGCTTCAACATTTTTTTTGCAAAAAATTTAACTTCTTTTTTATTAAATTGTAACTTATTTCTTATTGCAAACCTAATAATTAATCAAGATAAAATTACTTCAGGGAAATTTTTTTCAATTTTTAATTTGTTATTTAGGCACAAAAGAATTTACTCACAGTAGAAACATGGGGAGATATTTCTTTCGGACATCTACGAATAAAAGATTCAAATGCATGAAGACAATATTCACGTAATTCATCATCTTCAACGGCACAGTACTGAACAATTATAGGCATTACTCTTTCTAAATGTTCCCCAAAGCGATGACCAGCCTGTCGACTAAAATAAAAGAATAAAAATTTAAATGTTTGATGTAATTATTGGTTAAAATTTTTGAATATAGATAAAAACATTTTCATTAGTTACAATATCTTATACTTTATTGCTAGTAAACATATTTTCTAAATGCAGAAAAAAAAATATGTATCTAAAAACACATTTTTAATTATTATAAATGGAAAATTTATATTAAGAATCTACATTATCGATATATTAAGGATCTACAGTCATATATTATTTCATTTAGAATGGTTATTAGTAATTTTTCATATACACATCAATGCAAAACATATTGAATGAAAAAATGCAAACTTGAATGTATTTACAATATAAAAATTTTATAACAATACTTGAATATTTACTGATTTATAAACAAAAGCTTCAAAATATTTTAATCAGAGTTAAAATTTTATTTATTATATAAAAACTGTTAATTTACTTTTTTTCAGCAGTCATATATATATATATATATATATATTAATTTGGCTAATCTATTCATAAGCAAAAGCACATTTCACTATTTTATTACAATGGAAAATAATAATGCTCAAATTAAAAATCTTACCTAATTGCTGCAATAGCCTGAATGTGTGTTCTAGTAGTAGAAGTATTACTATTTTGTGTCAGTTCTTCCACTAGCACATCAATCAATTTGTTAAACAAATTTTGACTACAGCTCATGACTAAGTAGCCTTAAAAGAGAAAGAAAGAACATTGTGTATACAAAAAATGTTAATACAAACAGAAATCAACGAACCATATTTTAAACAACATCCTCTTTGATAAATAATTGAGTTTTATTTTCTTGCAATAGTTACAAACAAAATGTTTTGTACAATACATCATAACTGCAATTATTCAAATATTTAAATAATTTATTTACTTTATTGTAAACTTTTGTTAAAAAATTTTCAGAAAGTAAATTTAAAAATACAAAATAAATACTGAAAAAACTAAAAGAATAAATAAAAAGAAACACTTTCCCATTAAAAATTAAACATGTATATATAAATTAATTAGTTATTTTTTAAAATATAAAATAATAAATCAAAATATAAAAGGACAGCCAGTTTTAATTACAAAGATGAGAATGCAATTTGCTTAAACCTAATCATGCTGTATTTACTCAATCAAATAATTTTTTTAAATATTCTCCTGGCAGGATTAAATATAAGTTAAGAGTTTATAAGGGATAAACCAAAATTAATGATGTTAACTAATCGTTTTTAGTATAGCTCCAGTTAGAACTACATTAAAATAGATTAGGATTCATTTGCCATTTTCCAATTAAACCAAAAAGAAAATGTTATGAAAAATTATTTGATAAATAAAGTAAATATATCGTGATTTGGATTTAAGCAAGTTTCATTCCTGTTTTGTAATTAAAACAGACTGTCTTTTAATAACTTAAGATTTTAATTTATCATTTGTTATTTTACATTGTGTGTGTGTAGGTGAATGAGAAATTAGTGAATGTCTGTGAGACATTAATAGTGTTATTTTACAAAATCTGACAAAACACTCCAGAAACGGATAATTTATAAAGTAAGTACTTAATAAATCAATAAAAAAAATCTTTAAAAATTATATTTACCAATAGCAGTGATGGATCTTTTACGGACTGCTAATCTTGGACTTCCCAATTGAGGTAGTAAAGCTTCTTGAATTGACAAATGGAAAGAAATAAGCAATCCTAAAACAATTTCAAAAAAAAAAATTAAATGAAACAAAAGTGACACCAAAAAAATTTTAAGAAATTTTTTTAAACAAAAAAAAAATAGGTAAGGCTCACCACCAAATCTACTCAGTAAATCACTGAGAATATCCAAGGCTTCCAATTGAACTGAAATATCTCCTTGCTGAAGAAAATAAAAACAGTATTAGATAATGTTACCTATAAAACAAAACGTATTTATACATAATTCTTAATATAATTGTTACCAATCACTATTCTCAACGTAATATTAAAAGAAATAATGCATTTAATTAGTGTCTATAGTTTAGACATTCTTTTTAGTCATCTCTTTCTCTTCCTCTCTAAAGCAAGAGATCTCTGCTTTTCTTATTTAAAAATTATAACAATTACTTTATGTATTCATTTCTTTTTTGATGTGTAATCAAAAATCATGAAAAAATTCTAACCAATTATTTTTTTAGTTAAATAAAAACATTTTTCTGTTTTATTGTTGGTTTCCCAAGATGGATTTAATCACTTTTGATCTTAAAAATAACAAACACTACATTTATTTCAGATTTAAGCATTTTTTAAACAGAAAATGTGTTTTAAAGTTATATATAAGACTTAAGAATAAAAAAATACTACCTTTGAAATAGCATTACTCAGTCTTCCTGTAATTTTCTTACAAATACTTGAAACTAAATTGGTTGATGTGGGTGATAATTCCCCAATAACAGTTTTGAGACCTATATGAAAAAATAAAAATTACCTTCAAAAGAATAAAATTAATTTAATTAGTATTTTTAAAAGTTGAAATTTTTTACATTTTAATTTGTTATTCATTAGGAAATAAATTATAACATGCTATTAATTGCCCTAAATATAATTTTAAGCATAGATTTGAAATCTTTAAATTTCTAAACCAAATTACAAAATATTTGAAAATACATAAAATGATATTGTTTAAGAGCATCATAAAAACTTACCTATGCTTGATATATCTCGCAACTGTTCTTTGTCAGAAACCATATTGTTGCATAATGTTTCAACAATTGTTTCCACCTGATATTCTTTAACCTTATTCACTAATGGACCCAGGCTTTAATTAGAATGGGAAAAAAATTAATATTAAAAATGAAATTCTTATATGAAATATACCAATGAAAAGTAACTTTCTTTTTTTTACTAGTTCTGTATCAACTTGGTTAAAACTATAATTTAAAATGAAATTAAATGCTAACAGATTTTTTTTTGTATATATATATTTCACATAAATACAGGATACAATAGCAACTTAACATATCAGGCCTTATTATATATTTCACTGTTGGATAGGCTACACTGTGCTTTTCAAAAATAAATCTCAAAATATTTACAAAGCCATCCATTATATTGTTTTATTTGTTTCTAAATGTAATCAATATGAGACATTTAGAAACAAATATAATAAATAATTAAAATATTTAATAACAAATAAGTTAATGCCATTTTTTTACATTTTTTTTTTTTTTGCTCAATAAAATGTTAATCAAGGTGTTAATAGTCTTGATAGCTTTTGCTGTATTTGCAATAAATTTGATATCAAGTAATTCCAAAGAAACAGAAAGAAATTTGCGAGAAAGGTGTTGTATAACTATTTTAGGTTATAACTCGGAAGCCCACAAAAAAGATTCGGAAGCCACACGAAGCATGATGTGTTTGCTTAGAATATTTAAAGAAATGGTCACAACAGAAAATATCTTTCAGGTGTTCCTGCAATATGAAATATATTATGGTATTCAAACATGTTACTACAGTATAAAAAAAAACTAAACATGAGAATTTGGTGGTCCTTAAAAACTATTACTCCCACTACTGCACATAAAATTGAGCTACATGAAACAATCGGTAAAAGCTAGCTCAACAATTTAAATTGGTTTTCAGTACTAATAAAAAAAAAAAAAAAAATCTCTCATATGTCAAAGCAAAGTTAAAAGAAGGTGTCTTTGTTGATTTTGACTTAAAAAATAGATGCAAAACCATAACTCTAAAACCATAACAAACTCAAACTGAACTGTAAAGAAATTATGAAAATATAATTAAAATTTATGTTGAGAAAACTTGAAAAACATAGGATGTAATATCAGTCTGAAGGTTTGTTTTCTACAATTGCATTTTTCCCCCTGAAACTCTTAAATGTATGCATTAAGAATGAGGGTAATGTTTCTATTAATATATACACTGAAGTGACAAAAGTCATGGGATAGCAATATGCAAATTTTCAGATGGCAGTAGCCTCGCATAGAACAGGTATAAATGCGCAGTGCTTTCACAGAGCTTTCATTTCTGTTCAAGTTATTCATGTGAAGAGGTTTTGACGTGATGATGACAGCACGACGGGAATTAACAGACTTTGAACGCGGAATGTTAGTTGGAGCTAGACGCATGGGTCATGCCATTTCGGAAATCGTTAGGGAATTCAACACTCCCAGATCCACTGTGTCAAGAGTGTGCCGAGAATATGAAATTTCAGGCATAACATCCCACCATGGACAGCGCAGTGATCGACCGCCTGCACTTAACGACCGAGACCGGTGACGTCTGCAAAAGAGTCGTAAATTCTAACAGACAAGCAACACTGCGTCAAATAACCGCAGAAATCAATGTGCGACGTACAAGGGACTTGTCTGTTAGAACTGTGCGGAGAAATTTGGCTTTCTTGGGCGATTACAGCAGAAGACCGACTCGAGTGCCTTTACTGACAGAACGACATCGCTTGCAGCGACTCTCGTGGGCACATGAGCATATCGGTTGGTCCCTAGATGAATGGAAAACCGTGGCCTGGTCCAATGAGTCACGATTTCAGTTGGTAAGAGCTGATGGTAGGGTCCAGTGTGGCGCAGACCCCACGAAGCCATGGACCCAAACTGTCAGCAAGGCACTGTTCAAGCTGGTGGTGGCTCCGTAATGGTGTGGGCTGTTTTTCATGGCATTGACTTGGTCCTCTGGTGCGACTGGACCGAACATTGACTGGAAATGCTTATGTTCAGCTATTTGGAGATCACTTGCAGCCATTCATGGACTTCATGTACCCAAACAACGATGGGATTTTTATGGATGACAATGCGCCATGTCACCGGGCCATAACTGTTCGCGATTGGTTTGAAGAACATTCTGGACAATTCCAACGAATGATCTGGCCACCTAGATCGCCCGACATGAGCTACACCAGGACTTTTACCAACAAAGTTTAAGAACTTTTGTTTGTAAAAGTTTATAGAGTTATGAATTACTATGAGGATAATACATTATATTACAAAAAATGGAATTTTAAGTAGATTTTTACTTTTATGTGATTATCACTTTACTATGGTAGATTAAGGCCCAATGAAAGCCAAAAAAATAATGGAGTTTGAAGAAAAATGGTGGGTGATAGGAGAAAAGCAATTAAATATTGCATAAACTAATTATAAATGTAATCAAAGTAATTCTCTGTTAAAACAACTATAAAATGTTTGTTAATCACAAATGTTTTTCGTATGTTTAGTTTCATTTGTATATCTATGTATTACCAAAAATCAATCTGCAGATCCAATTTTCTCCTTTATAAATGCATTCTCTATGGTTTAGTAGTATATAAATGAAATGGTTTTGTATTCGCTTCAGTCATTTGTTATAACTGAGCTCAGAATTAATGCAACACTGTATTTACAAAATTGAAACTTTATTAACTATATTTTCATAAATTTGTTGTTCAATGTACCATTTAACATTCAAAGCAACTATAAAACAAATGATATTGCTGCTTTCATTGAAAAAATAGCTTATATCTATTTTTATTCACTTACTTCCCAATAATTTTGATTTTTAACCCATAGAAAAAAACGATGCCTTGGGGTTTTTAATATTCTGCTTATTTCTAAATTCTTAGAATACTGTACTTTCAAAGTACATCTTAATAAAAGCTGAAGTGCTTGTTGACAGTCTCAAACTTCATCACAATGACATAATGCAAATTTTTTTCAGACACACAAACATTTCAGTCACTGATTATCTACTACCATAACAGGTTAAAAACTTTCAACTGATTATTGCCAGTGAAGTCTGTGACATGATCAAAAAGTTATAAACTTAGTAAAGCTCCCTAAAGGAAGCAATAATATGCTAAAATACACTCCTCTTTGTCATTACTTATCTTTTTTTAATCTCCTTCTTCGAACCTGTTATTTTCCCTATTTCCTGGAAAACTGCTTTAGTAATCCCTATTCTAAAAACCAAACTAAAACTTGGATTATCCTCTAATCTCACTACTCAGTAGTTTGAGCAAAATATTCGACTGTGCAATACTTAAATATCTGAATTAGCATTGTAATTCTAATAATTTGAATTCAGGGCTCAACTTAGTACCTATCAACTATTACATTTAACAGTACTAAAGGAGATTATACAAAGGCTTTAAAGATCATAAATCTGCGAGAATATTATTTCTGGGTATAGCAAAGTGTTTGATAAAATTTGGCATAACGACTTAATTATTAAGTGCATTCAACTAAATTTTTGAATCCAATTTATCAAAATTCTCATGTCCTATCTCAATTTTTAAAAGAATTGAGATACGACATGAAAACTTTGTCAACTATTCAATCAACTATTTTCCAAACCTACTCAAGTCCGAATAGGAGGAGATATCTCTTCATTCATATCAATCATCAGCAGAATACCACATGAACCCTCCATTGGCCTGCTTTCTTCAAAATATTTATCAATGATTTACTAAAAAATGACCAGCATATGCTGTTCTGCAATACAGAATGTGATCGCTCAGAAGAAAACGCCTCAGTATGCTGTTAGGCAGTTACAAAATTAAGTTTTTATTAAATTAGAAAAGTGGCTCAGCTTCTTGAAAGTTAAAGTCAATGTATTCAATTTCCTCTGCCTAATATGCACTCAGAAATTATTTTTCTTCATTAGGGAATGTTGCCTTTTTAGACCAATCTGTCCCCTGAGTTACTGAACACAAGTACCTATGGTTGTTTTTATATCTAAAATTATCTTTTAATGTTCACTTTAAAAATATTGCTGAGAAAGAAACCAGTGATAGTGATGCACATACAACCAAAAAGGAGTGAGTTTGATTCTCAAGCTTACATGTTACCAATTACTATTAATCTCGCTTAACAATCATGAATTTGTTTTTAAAATATTCAGAATACAGCTTAACAATCATGATTTTTTTTTTTAAATATTCAATACAGAATAGTTTATTTTCCAATGAAAAGATTAATTTACGAGTTATCAATTCAATGAAAAGTGCCAGATTAAATATCATTTTCTTGGTTTATGAGAAAATTATATTTTAAGAAAACATTTAAGGTCATTCCTTAAATCATCATGGGAATTTAAAAAAGAATTAAAAAATTGTGCGATTCATTACAATCATCCTTTAAATACTATCTAGACAATTTTTATGAAGGTTTTATATTCATCATCCATTATAATTCTAATCCATTATCCATAATATTTAAAAATTTATAATTATAAAAATTCTATTAGTATAAGAATTAATAAAAGCATCTATTATTTAAATAATACTTATTATTATATAAAAGTTTTGTTTTTCTCCCCCTTATAAAAACAATGTTCAAAAAAATTTAAAATACAAAAAATACTTACCATTTAACAGCAAGGTTTTGAACTTCTCCATTTTTATCCTCCAATAACTTTAAAAGCATCTTTACCACCTGGATTTAATAATCATACTTAGCATACAAATTTAAGTAGCTTTATTTTTAAATAAATAATTAAGTTTAGTACATTAAATACAATTTTATCTTCTAAATATTTAATTTTATATTTGAAATGTATTTCTATTATCTTTCTACTTGAAAATAATCTAAATAAGGAAGGTTTAGTAAGCTATAAAAATCAAAGATTGCCATTTAAATTATTTTCATGTTATTAAATTTGGCAAAAATCTATGTATATTTTTAACTGAAAAATTCCTTTAAAAAAGAAAAGTTTAACAAGTTTTTAATTAGAATATATATATTGGTTATCTATTTTAAATCACATTTTCTTTTATAAAATCTAGAATATATTTCCATTATTACTATTTAAATTATTCATAGGACATAAATAAGATCCTTATTCATAGGGTATAACTATAATTCTCAATACAAAATAATTGATCAATATAATTAATAAAATCAACTAATTTGTTCCATAAAAATTTATAACAAAGTACATTCTACTACACTTTTCAAATTAATGAAAATTTGGTATGTAAAATAATTAAGCTGATATTGCTTTTATATATAAGAGACTAAAGATAGGATAAAACAAAAATATTGTAACCAAATTTCAACTTTTGCTAATTTAAGCATGATAACTAAAATCATTTAATTACTATACAACAGATATAATTGATAATAAATATTTTGATTGTATAAACTGCATAAGCACATACATACAAACAAAAGCATAACATAAATTAAAGTGTACCTTTCGTTCACTATCATCATCTAATTTAATGGAATCTTTTTGTAGTTCAACCATAAGATCATTAGTCGCCATAAATCGAAAATCTTTATCATTTGATGTCATCTAAAAATATAAAATACCTTAATATTGCTCAAGTTATCTTTAAAAAAAATTTTATTTGAGCTTTAAGGTATATATATTTATTTAAATAATACATATATTTATTGCATATATTAGGAAAATGATATTTACCACTTGTAAATATATGCCCAGCAAAAGTGGCAATGTTTTTTGTTGGGTTACGTCACCAATATTTATTTTGAAGACAAAAATTATTTTACAAAAGTTAATGTTATTTTATAACAAAAAATTAATTTATTATATTTTTAATCATGAATATTAATTAATTTTTTTTCAAGTAGAAATAAATTATTTTTTTCTTTAGAAATAATTTTAAAGAATTTTAAATGTCAAACTAAATGGCATAAATCTAAACTTGCAAATTTTCTTCACAGTTTAATGTCATATATTAATAGTTTTAATTATGTTAGGATATATTAGTTATATAGGCAGTTTCTGCAAATGATATTTGTTGACCAAGTACAAATTTCTAATTTTATGTAAGGCTAGAAATCAGATTATAATAGATAATGGTGCCTACTATCTTTGTTGTAAACAATTTGTTCTTTCATAAGTAAATGTTTTATTGACCCTAGATGCCTAGAAAAGGAAATGGACAAGTCATTCAAAACAAGTGATTATAAAATCATATATATAGATGCATACGTCTTACATTTATCACTTTGAAATGCAGAATTTTATATATATATACAGCCTGAGTAAAAACTTTAAGGCCAGTAAAATATTTTGAGAAAATGTAAAATGAAATAAAAAGGATTTAAATAATATTAATTATTAAAGTTCATTGATAAGAAATAAATGCTATAAACATAATTTGTAAATACATAATTATGAGAAACATGTGGTTATTTACAAAGTTAGTCTTTCTGCCTGAGTAAAAACTTTAAGGCCACCAGTCATTTTTTTAAAAATAAATATAATATAATCGAGTAATTACCATTGCAACTACTAGCTTGTGACAACGCTGCAATTTTCATATTTGTCATACATTTCTTCGAAGTATTGGTGATCTTTGTGAAGATGGTGAAGGGTAAGAAGTTAACTGATCGTGAAAGAGGACAGATCGAAGCTTTGTCTTCAACAGGAATGAGTATTCGGGCTATTGCGATAAAGATAGGAAGATCAAAGACTGTAGTCAACAATTTTTAAAAATTGAAAGACAATTATGGTAAAAAGAATACTGGGGGGAAGACCTAAAGCTTTGTCCTCGCGTGATGAAAGAAGAGTTTGCCAACTTGCATCTACTGGAAAGTACTCAACCAGGAAACTGATTCCGACGACAGGTTTAAAAGTTTGTCAAAAAACGATTTATAACACAATTAGAAGGTCTGGAAGGTACACTTATACAGCAAAATTGACTAAACCTCAGTTACTGCAGAGACACAAAATAGAGTGTTTGAACTTTGGCCAGAAAGTCATGACCTGGGACAACCAATGGATAGTAATTATTTTTTTTCTGACGAAAAAACATGGAATTTCGATGGACCAGATGGCTGGAATTTCTACTGGCATGATATAAGAAATGAAAAAAGAAATATTCTCTAAGCGCCAATTAGGTGGAGGATCTGTCATGACTTGGGGGTGTTTTTTCTTACAATGGTGTGGGCTCAATTGTATTCGTTTCAGGTAGAAGGAATTCACAAGGATACCAAAAGGTCCTAACAAATCATCTTTTGCCAAATGCTGAATGTCTTGCTGGAGAAAATTGGAAATATCAGCAAGACAATGCACCGATCCATTCGAGTAACAGCACAAAAAAATTAGTTCCAAGTCAACAATGTTGAAAATGTGAAATGGCCAGCTAGATCACCTAACCTCAACCCAATCGAGAACCTTTGGGCTGACTTAGCAAGAAGAGTTTATGCAAATGGGAGACATTTCACATCAACAACAGAGCTGAAATCTACTATCGAAGATGAATGGTATAAAACCGACCCCACCCTTTGTCAAGAACTCGTTTCATCCATGAAAACAAGAATATTTGAAGTAATTCGAAGTAATGGCTCCTACACAACCTTCTAAGAATTTGTAATTTTTTCTTATATATTATTTTCTATGTTGGCCTTAAAGTTTTTTACTCAGGCTCAAATATTCATCTGTGTGTTCTGTAATATTTTCTAATAATAAAATATTTTGCAAATTAATTTTCTACATTTGTTACTTTTATTTAAGCTCAATAATTATCAATCAAATGGTATTTTAATTCCTCAGTTTAAATGTTTCCATTTTTTCAAAAATGTCTACTGGCCTTAAAATTTTTACTCAGACTGTATATATATATATATAATATAATATATATAATTCCAGTGTATCTTAAATACAGTGACAATTGACAATAGCCAAGGAGTAGAATCTTATAATGCAACATTTTTTTGAAAACTATAAAAACTTTGATAACATTTATACAATGTATAAGCTTATTTTCTTAAAACTTTCTTTTGCATGAGATATGTTTACATCAATTGGTAGCAATATGCAATTGGTATTTAAATTAAGTACGAATAGATAAGCATACTTGATTATTACTTGATAATCACTTATAAAAGATTTTCAGATCATCAGCTAGTACCATACCCATTAAAATATTTGCTAAGTATCCTAAAAGACTTATTTACCTTGCCCGATTCAAATCAATTAGGTATTCATCTAGTGCAAAACAAATACTTTAGATAAATAACACTGACAGAGCAATTCTTCAATTTACAGAAAATATAGACACAACTTCTTTTGGTATGATTATTAGTTTCAAAAGATACAGCTCATCTTCTTAACCTATCATAACCCTTTAGATGCAAGACATTTTCATCTACATTAAAAACCTAAACTAGATTTATAAATACCGTAATTTACTACCTATAATCTACAGTATCATAAAACCCACACAATTTTTAGCATGAAAAATAAAATATCTCATATTAATCTACAGGCAACAGCACTTGTATAATACACCAATCAAGTTCTGTTCTAATATCCTCATTAAAAGTAACAAAAATATAATTTTTTTTTCTTTTATTTTACATTACATTTTTGATATCACAATTGTAAATAAAACAAATTATGTTATAAATTTAAAACAGTGAAAACCAAAAAGAAGATATGCATTTAAAAACTGTAATGATAATAGACTTTAATAAGCAATCAATTCAGCAAAATGATGCAAATAATCCTACATCATTATTAAATTACTTGTTGTAAAACTTTTACATGCAAGGAAATGGATCATTCAAAGTTATTTATTCATAATTAAAATACTTCCAAAACAAAATAGCTATAATCAGGATGTTTTAAAACAAGTTTCTTTAATATACTACTTAATTATTACTCTTTCATGTTTAATTTAAATTCAATTCGTTACAGAACAATTTTATTTAAGTATATCAAATTCGATTCAAAAGTCACAAAATACATATTAATAACTCGATTTCTAAAAAAATATATTCATATTTCAATTATAAAAAATTATTCTACATATGTATAGCAATAGTGAACAAAAGTTTTTATTTGACTAAAGTCCCTTACGTGTTAACAAAATTACCCGAAAATAAAAGAAATCTCGAAACTAATAAATTACTTCAATATTAACAAGTTGATGCAAAAATCGGATCCGACATTGTTGTAATCGGTAAATATAAGCGAGTGTTATCATTGAAACTATTGAAAGATAGCAACCATACTTTATTGGCAGTCAAACAAATAAAGAAAAAATCAACAATTCATAATAATACAAATTTAAAATGTCATAAGCAAATTATGCTTAACATAACAACAAAACGAAACAAAGAATAAACAGACTTAAGCGTCAACAGAACAGATAAAATTTTTAAATATTAAAGAAGCAAGGAAATAATACTACAGTTATAAAAGAAAAAATATAAAGGTTTTAATTACTTTATCTAGCAAATTAGCTATGTGATACGAAACGCTCGCCATGGCTGAATATTTTGTATTTTTCAAACACACAGCCGACAAACAAGACAGAATTCCAGCTCTTTCATGCGGTGTTAAAATCGTTGCCAGTTATCAGGAATAAAACTTCAATTCAGTATTTTAGTAAAAAAAAATTTTTTTTTTTTTTTTTTTTTAATATTCAATTTCAAAAAGATTAGAACCAAATTTTTTGTTCAAACTCAAAATTCATTTTTAAGCAAAGAAAATTGCTAAATTGATCTACAATAAAAATTAATAGTTTAATTAGGCAATCTCTTCTGCTCAGTGTCAGGAGACAATGAAAGAATATGATATATTGAAAGCATGATGCAAAAGTCTCCTTTCTATAGCTGGATTCTTAACAAGAACTGATGGCTCGATTGGTAAAGAGAACTTATTAACAACTTGTTGAACAAGAAATACATTTTTTTTTTTTTTTTCATAAATTCAGATTTCCTGTTGGGAAGAGATTTCTTTCATGCGTTTCAAGAAGTGGGATGAAATTGAAGTTGAAAGCGATGTTCGGAATGTGAATTAAAAAAAAAATACACTTCTGATTAGCTGGAAGATTTGAGTTCTAGTCTCCAAGTGCAAGTATATTATTGCTTATTACGAAGCAAATCGCAAATTTTAGCCAATCAAAAGCCTGTTTTCCCGCTTGCTTTCTTTTTTCCGCGTTCTTCCATTTTCGTTTAACTTAAATTTGGTTAATTTTTTTCGACACAAGTTTTTTCCATAAAGTAGTAATATAATAAAGCCTGCATTGGGATTGGCCGCTTATCATACACCTTATCATGGTGATCATACACCTCAAGTGGCTTTTACTTTGTAAATTTAACATATACGATGATACCTTGACGATTTTTGAAGCAATCTTTACTGTTGGTTATGATTACTCTACCGGCCTGAATGGCCGGGTGTATGGCTCGGTGTCACAGGTTTCGATTCAAGTCCGGCGGTGCCATGGATGTTTGTAGTGGTTCGAATCCAATTTAAACCGTAGGTCCCGGTCTCCTATGACTGTAAGAGCGTCACGGAGCAGAAGTCAGGCTTCTACTTAAGGGTGTTCCATCAGAACAGAAGCTGCACCCCTTTTTCCTCCTTCCATGAGGGATACGACAACAACATTACTACCTATGCTGTTGGCGCGGAGGGAGAAAAAGATCTACTATCATGTAACGACTTTTAAAAGAAATTGCTCATTTTTTTAGCTGTAAATAAATCTAAATTTGGTTTTCCTAAATATTTGTCACTTATATTCCATTAATAAATTTTCTTGTGTAATATGTTGGCTCCAAAATTATTAAAAAATTAACTATTCCTTTATATGAACTTTTTTATAATATTTTATTATATCTCATACAAAATGATCAGAGTTTTTAAACAAAATAGCATTTCTTATGTCTAGTTCTCTTTTAATAAGGTAAGTAAATGTGGGACTTGAGAGGAATTTCAAGCATTCTTCGTAACATGTTTACGCTTTCTAAATAAATGCTTCCAGGAAGAACCAAAGGGTGATACTACGCCTACTTCTAGTACGAAAGGACCGTAGATATTTGCCCATTTTTCTGTTCCTTTACAATAGGATAACACACTCTAGTTTATTTTTACTCTATGGTTTTTGCACTTTTTGTTGGTTATAAATACTTAGTACTGTTTACGATATCTGATTCATTTTCATTACTTTTTGATTTGGAAATACGATGGTTTGATTGAAATGTTAATGTTCTTATTATTATTATATTATTCTAATGTTTAATGTCTTCTGTTAATTGAAATTCAGTAGTACAGTTATTTATAAGAAAAAAAAAAAAAACTTTTTTATAAGTTACAATTCATGGAAGGAAATGTGAAAATATTTGAATTAAAAGGAAGATTTTTTTTTTTGTATTTGTATTTTTATAATTGATCGATTCATATATAACTGAAATTTTTTGTAAAATTTTACTTTAGTTTCATAAGGCCCATAATGCTGTATTATATATTATGTAAACATACCATAGAAAGAATATACCATTCACTTCATTTTTTTTATTTTCTGTGGTTCATTAAAAATTAAAATTATTTTCCTAATTTCATTTTTCTGAATGTTCTTTGTTCTTTATGCAATATTTTTTACAAGGATATGAAAATGAATAAATTTTTAAATGCATTTATTTATTAATTTTTATATTATGATTTGTTTTATATTAACTTTTAGGGGATAAAAATAATGTAATAAATAATTTTTTTTCTAATGTAACTGGCAAACATTTAGACAGTTGTCTTTTTGATGCCTTAAGGCAAGTGCTGCACCGACCTTATTCACTTAGCACTGCCCAGGAGGTGCGTGTGGCTTGAAAATGAACTACGATGAACTTAACAATACCCCCGCAACTCTCTACGATCATGTTAGACCAGGACCTACTGTTTAATGTGGATTTCGAACCACTACAAACATCCATGGCACCACCGAGATTCGAACCCGAAACCTGTGGTACAGAGCACTAGCCACTCGGCCGTCAGGCCCCTTAATAAAAAAATGTAAAATCTTAAATAGCTTTTGTGATCTATTATATTTTCACAACACTTAAAAATATTTATTATATCGATAAATGTTTACATTGCTGTAAACAATTCTGTAGTAATTCATTTCTTTTATAAATATGTAAACCTGTATTTGTAACATGTAATTAAATCATGTAAGAACCTTAATAGTTTTTGTTGTCTATCATTTGTCTTCAGCTTTAAATGAAAATGTTACATGTGAACTTTGTATGATTATTGTTGTCTCATGGATAAATAGCGCCACGTGCATAGTCAAAAAAATCTTAGTGGAAGCCAGCGCCCGATATTATAAACATCCTGTCTGGTGTGGGGAGCTGGCTGGAGGGAGAAAGAAATGTAACATCGGCAGAGTGCGCTGGTTTTCGAATAAAAGAGATGAGTTTTTACAGTTCACTATTGTGCTGTATGTATTTTATCCTTAGACCATAACAATAATGTTGAAGCTGCTTTAGTTACTTATTAATGTTATTTTAGTGTTGTTTCATCATTAAAATGTGTAATAACAGTGTACTATTTTCATTAATCATTTTGTTGTGTAAAAGTTAATCCTTAAAAAGTAAACTGTATTGTAAACTCAAAAAGCATTAAAAAAAAGATGTTTCTGTACCAAAGAAATTGTAGAGTACTAGAAAATTTCTTGAATATGTTAGAAATATTTTATTACGTTATAATTAAACAAATAATTTTTATTTCAATTAATAATGTGTATTTAATGCATTTTTTTTTTTTTTTTTTTTTGTTGGCAGATAAATATTTTTTCAGTAAATAATGATAAATATTTCATCATAATTTTTGTATAAAAGAATTTTAATTTTGTCATATCTTGTTTATGTTAAGTCACATAATTTTTTAAATAGTAAAATATTTTTCATATATGTTATTTAAAGATTACTTAAAGAAAATATCAACATTGTTTTCCTTTTACTTAATGAAATATTCATAAGTATATCTGATTACTTGTATGGATAAATTTCTTTTAGAAAGCTCCATTATTTAAGCTTTTATGATAACATCAATATTTTTTAACGTTAGGATATAATTTAATTAAGGTAATGAAACACTGTGTTGATTCAAATATACTAAAAGTTTTAAACTTTGAACACTTTTAGAACGTTTAAAACTTTTAGAATATTTGATACACTATTTAGGCCACCAATAGACTTTTTTTTTTTTTTTTTTTTTTTTTTTTTTTTTTTTTTTTAATTATTGAAACAGAACTTTATTAAAGTTATATTTAACAACACTTGAATGAATGATGTTTTCCATTTGTAGAAAAGGGCGAAGCAATTAATATTCTCCTTGATTCAACATTTGGTTGCGTATGATTCGTTTCAATTCAAGTTTTTTAAACCATTTTTAGTTTTAACTGAGTTTCGGTTAAAATCTAGGATCCTGTACCCTTTGTGCCAAACACATCGCCAAATTGCCAAGTCGGTAAGTAAGCATAGAAATGAATGGGACAGGTAGTTTGAACGGTAAAAATGATATTACGCCAAAATCCTTTACTGTGTTGCCAAATCGCCAAGTAAGCAGACAAAAAGGTTGCCTATGTTCGGTGTCATTGTAAAGTGCTATTTCGCCAAAATTTATAGCCAAACAGTGCTTTTACGCCCACATTAGCAGCCAAATAGCTATTACGTCAAAGTTTATTCCTGAAAAGGCTTTGAAGCCAAAAGTTTATCGCTTTAACGCCAAATATTATCACTATCCTTTATCGCCAACATTTATCGCTTTATAGCCATTTTTCACTAAGAAAATTTTGTTATATAACTTCTTTTAAGCCGAAAAATGCTTTATCGCCAATATTTATCGCTTTATAGCCAAATCTTTTTTTCTTTTACGTCAAAAAAGTTGATGCTTTATCGCCAAAATCTTTGCCACATTTTTTTGAGGAGCGTTTTTACGCCAAAAGTTGATGCTTTATCGCCAAATTTTTATCACTAAAATTTTTTATCTCTGAATACTTTTGCGCCAAATGAAACCGCTTTTACGCCCGAAATTTAGCGCTATTATGCCAAGAAAATTATATCTAAAATGCCTTTACGCCAATTTATATCGCTTTATCGCCAAATTTTACCACTATTATGTCAACTTTTAATGTTTTCTTTTTACGCCACATATTGCCGCTTTAACGCCAAAATATATCATTATTTTGTCAACATTTTATTCCTAAATTGCTTTCACACCAAATTAAATCGTTTTATCGCCAAATTATTATGTGGAATTTATTTTGCTAAGTCACAAAAAAAAGTATCGTTTAAACAAAGATAATAATCGCTGTTAATTGATAAAATTTCGATACGATAAAATTTCACCAAAGCAAATTTCTTCGCCAATTTTTTTTTTTTTCTTGTAATGTCATAAAAAATAAGTCATGTTCTTTTACAAAGCCGAATTGAATGATAAATTAATATTAACAAAAGATAAAAAAAAGAAGAAAAAACTAGAGAATAACTATGTCCTTCCTCTGTGGTGGAAACAAACATTTTATTCCATCGGTGAAATCATAAATTATTTTGCGGATGTCACATTTGTGCTGGCGCCGCCACATGCACTCTGCCAGATAATTATCAAATGTTCCGGACACATTATTTTATTAATATTAATTTATTTTTAATTATTAAAAATTTAAATTGTAACGTTAACTAACGTTCTAAAAGCTAAAGCTTCAAATATTCCGAGCGAATTCTAATTATGGTTGTCACAAAATCCTAACTAAACGAACATCTTTAAAAGGAAATTAATTATTTAAGAATAAAATATAAGTTATTAATAAATAAAAAATTGTTTTTCTTGTTTGTTTCTTACTTTCCTTAGTGGCAACTTCATAAATATTGTTTATGTTCGAATCAGTCACCGATGTACGTTGTAAGAATAAGTTCGGAATAATCAGTAATTTATTGGAATACTAATTTAAAAAGAATATATATTTCTGTTCTTATTTACGCAAATAAGTATTCTGAAAATAATAATATAATCAGAATAACAATAAATAGTCATTATATTGTTTGGAAAATGAAGCTACGAATTCCTCTAATTATAATATTGCAACCCTAAAGAAATTGGCAGAAAATTGGCGAAATATTCAGGGTTGCAAGATTGGCGATTCCTCAGGGGTACAGTATCCTAGATTTTAACCTGAGTTTCTATAATAATCGTGTTGAAAATTATATCAGTGACGTTGCTTTCCGTGTGTGGTAGTGACCTGATGGCTAATTGGCTATCGTTTTGGCCTTTGGTACCACAGGCTTCATCCTGCCTGTGGAATGGATGTTTGTTAGTGGTTCGGAATCCACGTTAAACTGTAGGTCCCAGTATAATTGGCCTAAAGTGAGCAAAAAATGACCGTAGAGCGACAAACCAAACCTTCTGTATTGTGCAAAGATCACTTAATGTGCCGACACTTTCAGGGAAGATAATAAAGATTAGACAATAAGGACTTCCGTGATAACTATTTCGCATCCGTATGTTGAGAAGTAAAAGTAAAAAAACCTCTGAAACTTTTTGCAAGCAGTTCAACTATCGAAATGAGAACTTCAACATGTAGTCACAATCACTATCAAATCTCCTCGTACACCTTTGTCTTGGACGATGAAATTAAATGTTATTACAACAGAGATAATCTGGCATTTCCTAGCTACATAAAAAAAAGATTTTTAATTATGGAAAATTTTATCAGGGAAAAAATACCGGTGCAAAATGTAATTTATCAATCAGCACATTGCAAAGGAAAAATTATTCTGTCTAATTATTTATAAATAAAAAGAATTTAGAAAACAAAATATGCTAAAATAAGTCTTTATAATAGAATGCGTCTGAGAACGACTATTGTTTTACTCTTAAATGTTTCCATAAATAATTAGTTCCGGGTTTCATAGAATATGTGTATTTTTATTTACAGATTGGTTATACAAACAATGATTTATAACCCCCATTTATTGTTCCTCATAATAATTAATTAAATAAGTGAATGAAGTCTCAACAATTGGCGCGGTGGCAGTTGAATGAATGAAGTATTTGTTTATTGTTGAATGAAGTATTGTTTTAAATAAAAAATAAATAGCGACAATTTCTTTCGAAATTTTCGAACACTCCCAAATAATACAATAATGAAATCAGTGACCAAAATTTGAATGCAAAGCGTTATAATTTTGAAATTATGATGAAACGTACACATATGTTCCATCAATTTATTTATATGTAACATAGCATTATATAAATATAAATATATAATGTATTATTATAAAAATGAAGCCTGATGACCGAGTGACTAGCGCTCTGGCATTTGATACTACGTGTTTCGGGTTCAAGTCCAGGTGGTTCCATGGATGTTTGTAGTGGTTCGGAATCCTCTTTAAGCCGTAGGTCCCGGTCTACTACCATTCTAAGAGCATAGCGCGTACGGCTGACAATATTACTCCGTAAAAAGAAAATATATTTTCTTTTTGAGATCTCTCAGTAGGCAGATGGCCTTGGTATACCATGGGGCTGTTGCGCCAATGAAGAAGTATTATATAAATATATTTTTTCTAAATCCTTATTTAGCTGACTTCTAATTTTACTTTCTCCGTCCTTTATTTATCGTAACTACACTTTTCGGAGTACAATATCGGAGTGTTCAAAAAATATCTTTATATTTTTTTAAAATTCAACATTTCACTCAACATTAATAGTTTCCATTGAATATTTCAACAAATAAAAACAAACAAAAGTATGTACTACGTCAACTTTTAATTTCATTAAGTAAGTATCATAGTATACTGATTTATTTTGTGTGCAAAGTATCTGCATTTTGTTGATCAATATGTAAGTAACATTTTGTTGTACGATATATATGTATAATTTCATATTTTGGCCCTTTTGGTCTTTCTTTTACCTTACGAGGATAAAAAGAAAAACGCTGTTTAGCAATCTACAATGCCTCACATTAAAGAACGGAAAAGGCAAATTACAGATACCATTAAGCTCGATTAGTCGCAAGCAACTCATCGAGTAGAATTATAATGGACATCGATACTGCCGGCTTACCATTATCTCGCAGAACATTGTTAAACCGCTGGTCGACTTACGTATTGCGTTCGACCAATAGTGTGCAATTGCGGGGGTAATTTTTCTTTTCAATTCATTGATATTCGTTAGCTTTAGCTTAGCTAAAATATTACTACTGTGCTATACAGTCAGTAGCGTTTCGTGGACAATTAGATGAAATCGTAGCAAGAGAATGTTTAGCGTATGATTAAAAGTTTTGTAACTACACTTTCAAAAGGCAAAACACAGTCAATTAAACTTAAAGCGTCCGACTCGTGGCTCAGTGGCAACGTGCCTTCCTGGTGAGCATGAGGACTGAGGTTCCATCTGCTGGCGCCTTTGTTATAGACACTGTTTCAAAAAACGAGAAGATTCGTTGGTGTTTGTGATATTCATCATCTTGCCTCGTGAGTCGGACTACCTGGTGGGAGTTTCCAGATTTTTCCATTATGATACGCAAATGGCGAGTAGTTCCCCTAAAAAGTTCCCCGCTGCTTTCCTTCTTCAGCGTCACGGAACCAAGTCAGACTTCTACCTACGGGTGCTCCATCACAACAGAAGCTGCCCACCTTTTTTCCTTCCATCCATGCCACCACACGGGTTCATGGACTTGGTCTCGATGTTGTCTACAAAGTGGGATAAGAAACAGCAACAACAAGCTTAAAGCTAACATCATGCGTTTGTCGAAAAGAGCGCGGGAAATATTCAATGAAAACTATTAAGGTTGAGTGAAAATCATACTTATCAATTTATCAGAAAGAAAAAAAAGTAAAAGTTTTTGAGTATAATTAAGCATTTCCATGCAATAAAAAGCCGCTTTTACAAGTATATTATACTGCTGGCTGAGAAAAAATAACTAATCATACTTAAATAAATGATAAAAAAAGCAAATAGTTTTTAATTATCCTCAAATTATTCTCCTCATCATTATCCCGCCAAAGTTAGTCTAAAGTAAATGTCGCCCAACATTGTATGTTTTCAGAATTGATAAGAACTTACGTGATTATTTCCTATGTTCATTTATTTCTTACAATATGAGAGAGAAACTGTGCCTATAAACTCTATAAAATAACCTGAAAGTGTGCCTAATAATTTGTCCACTCATTGTATATTCATGCTATAAGTTTAAGCTTTCAATTGTATTAGTTAAACAGCAGAATGAAAGTCTATAAAAAAATAGTAGGACATAAATCACGCCGAACACGTATTAGAACAAGTCTTCTATTTATATTGGAAAGCAATTTACCGTAAGTCGAGGTCTACGTGAACTAAAAATGTGAATATGAAAAGAAAGAATGAAGATAATTTTTTCGTTGACTTTATCAGCCTGTTAAATTATAACAATAAATTAAGTTTCAAGATTATCTAACTAATGTTTACTTACACTATTGATAACCTAATCAATTATCTAAATTTTAATTTTCTTGGGTCTTTTTTTTTTTTATTATTATTTTTTATTTGTTAATATGATTTTTTATTGTACTTTGTCTTATTTTGATATTTTTGATAATTTTATTTATATTAAATGTTAAGCAAAAATTTCCATTTAATTATCTTTTAATAATTATTATTTATTATTTCTATTGTAGTACAACATGATTTGAACACAACAGCCACTAATAACTAACCATCGAAGTGATTTTGATATTTAATAGGTCAAAACGTTACACAAAAATCATGAAACAATTTAAGAAAACAATTAAAAATAAAATATAACATTCTCTACGGGAGGTAACAAAGCCATGTATGTTCACTATTCGAGTACGCATGGAGCACGTTGAGGCTCGTGATTGGTCGATGAGCCTCACCGTTCAACTCCATGGTGTGAATGTGGCTTAAGAATGATGTGAAATCAGGAAACTTAACGAACATGCATTTGAGAGGATTTTGTAAATATGTGTTACAAAATTGTGTGTGTTATGTGTTGTAGTTGTGCAGTGCTGTCTTTGCACTTTTAATAAAAATGGCAGCTAAATATTGCGTTTTTATTTTGAGAAATAATTTAGAACAATATTGAATCAAGACCACACGCGTATCCGGTCCTACCTTTTACTTATCCTTTAAAAAAAACAAAAAACAAAAAAAAAACAAAAAAAAAAAAAAAACAGCAAGAGTATTCCAGCAAAGAAGACTTGAAGAGAAAATTTCAAGAATAGAATTAAAAAAAAAAAAATTACAAAGGACACGATACAAAAAAATAATTTCCACAATGCGCATTTTGTTCGCTTTGTTTAAAACTTTTAGTTAAAAACTGCCTCATATATGATGTCTGACACATTAGAATTTTCACAAATTTATTTAAAATTTAAAAAAACATTTATGCTTTATTCCCGTTACGGAATCTTTAATAAACAGGAGAACAAACCCTAATAAGTATTTTCATGATCGAACGAACTATACCAAATATTTATGCATTTATAGAAGTTAAAAAGCAAGCGAATTGCTATGCACTAAAGATAATAATATACCGAACAAAGGGAAGATAAAAAAGAACAGATATAAAAATATGAATTGAAAGTTATTTGCCACTGTCTATTCTATGCCTGGACAAAGCACGCCTGGAAAATGAGTAGAAAAGTATAATTTAAGAAGTTCTAGTGCAACTGATCATGTACTCGGCAACAAAAAGGGAAATTTAGGGTAGTTCTGAACCTAATTATATGTAAAAATTGTGTGAATTAATCAGTTGTAAAAATTCGCAAACAAGATATCATCAAAAATTATTTAATCTAACAAAAAGCTGTAAATTATTGTACACATTGATTCATGTTAAACTGCTGTTAAATTTGCAATACACAAAAATAGAAAATAATAAAAATTAAATGAATATTTTTGTATTTTATATCAGGAATATCCAATCTTTTAGTTTGATTCAGCTGCATTTGAAAAGGAAAACGGAACTCGCTGTCCATATTAATATATATATATATATATATATCATTTAATGATAATTGTTAAGCAAAAAGAAAAATAAATAAATAAATGATATAACAACAACAACAATATTAAAATAAATAAAATTGTGCAATCATACAATCTACTACAATCTATTTTTCTATAAAATAGAAAAATATTGAAACCTAATATTTCATTTTTAATTGAAATTTTTTTTTTATTTAAAATTGTTGTGCAAGTGGAGAAGTTTTATAGAAAATGCATTTAGGTACTCATAAGAAAAATTATGATTGTAAATTTTAAAACTTTCTAAAATTGCAAATGTTGTAAATTTTTATGCAATTACAGTTACAAAAAATAATTAATATAAATCTCAATGTTTTAAGGAAATGTTAAGCCACAATTATAACAGGGGTGGGCCTCCGGTTGAAAGGCCCTGAATTACATGATATGTACTTATCATATGTACATAATAAGTATATGAGCATTATTATTTACTTATTATAGCTTCGTTGAATATTGTACTTATAAACAAAATTTTTCCCTCTCAAGGTGCAGCTCTCTATCAAGATGGTATATATATATAAGAGATACACACACACGTATATATATGCAAACATATAAATGTGCATGTTTTTTTTTTTTTTTTTTTTTTTTTTGTCATAACCTCCTGTACTTTATTCTTTAATAAATGTCGTAATAGTTTGATGGGTTTTATACAGTTTATTTTGTTTTAACAATAGATGAGTGACTAGATTACTTTTAACTCAAAATTAAAATATTAGAAGTATTGTTTATAGTTGAAAGTCAATATTCAAATGAAATTATAATTGAGAATACTTACGCATTTTCTTATTGCACAATAATCAAACATTTAATATTGTAATACATCAAATATATGTCTATTTCTTAGAATTTTTCCCTCGTGTTTTTCGTGTTTTTAATTAGAATGTTTTGTGTAGGTTACTAAGAAATAATTGCTTTAATCTTATGATTTGATAATAATTAAATTTGAAAAAGGAATACTGTTATTTGTTGTTATGAAAGGAACTAGTCCGTGTGTATTTTAAGTCTGGGATTGCTTAATAATCAAAAATTATTAATTATAAATATTTTTGTGTTAATTATAAATAAACTGCAGAATTGCTAATAATTGTTCTGAGAAAAAAGTTTGTGTGTGTGTTTACTTTGTGTTGATTAAAAATGTTCTCTCATATTAAAAGTATGATAATTATTATTATTTTAGTTTTTTGGTTAAGGAGATTTCATTTTTATTTGTAAATATTATGTTACCTCCTCCGTTCAATATATTCGAGCCATTTTAGGAGATCTTGCCCTGTACTTTAAGAACTATTGTACTAGTTTATAATGGGCCTTTATTAAATTTTGTATACATATGATGTTAATATAATAACAAACACCGTATAAAAAAATTCTTAAAATCAGTATTTTTAAATTATTCTTTTTCTTTTAATATGATTTATTTGTTTTCATTATATAATTCTTGGGATTAAATTTTTTCCAATTTTGTCCATTTCTTTGTTGTTGTTTTTTCAGTTGAAGCTGAGATGTGCACAGCTGTCTTTGATCAAATTTGTCCTCCGAAATTAACATGTGCTCCAGGATCGGTATGCGATGGACACAACTTTGAAGTGTCGCAAAATAATAACTGCACCCGAACAGTAAACTATCAAGAATTCATGAAATGTTTTTTCTATTCTGAAAAACAAAATGTAACATAAACCAAAGTATAGCTAATGCTGATCTACTTACTTAAAAGCATAAATGCTATTTGTATCATATTTGGTGGGGTTACTTATGTCCTTTTTTTAAAAAATTATATATTTGTTTTGTGATATTTGACAAAAATTCTTTGATTCGGCTTTAATACGTTAAGAAATAAAATAATAGATATTCATTAGAAGAAATTATAATTTTTAATTATTTAGATGTAAATTTAGGAAACAGAAAATGATAATTCATTAAGAATGAAAATTCTTACATTTTTACCGCTTATGTTGTTTTTTGTATTAAATATTTTGAAAAATTCGTGCAACAATGCCATGTATGATGTTCTGAAATTTAAGTATCTTGAATAAAAAAAAAAAAAACCATTTCATCGAAAGTATTTACCATAATAATATTAATGAAAATTTAATTTTTCATTAATATTTTTAAAATAAAAGGTATTCTAGAGCATGAAATTTCATTTTCTTATTTGGCAGACATTTTTACAAAATATTGCAACAGGCCTATGGTGAGGCAAGGCCGTTTACCTACTGGCAGATTTCGAAACAGAAGATGTTTTCTTTTCACGGAGTAAGGTTGCCAGCCCTACTCCGGTATTAGGCCGGATAAGAGTAGTTTACAGTAAACCGGTCTAATACTATTGATATACTAACAGTAGTATTAGACCGGGACCTACGGTTTAAAGTGGATTCCGAACCACTACAAAACATTTCTGGCACCAACGGGACTCGAGCCCGAAGTCTGTGGCACAGAGCTCTAGTCACTCGGCCATTAGGCCCCATGCAAAACATTAACAATGTAAAATAAGTGTTTTATCATAATTGGTTGAATTTAAGATAATTTTTGCTCCCTACAATTATTATTTATTATCATTGCTGATTTATTATTGAAAATTAGTAACCACATTCTTGTTTTTTAAAACAAAAACGCTCCCAATAAAAATGAATTAAAGTACGATTATCATTCAAATAATTTATAGTGAATTATTCTTTTTTAATTATGAAATTTCATGGCATATTTGAGTCTTTTATTTACGAATTTCAATTGCAAAATAAAAAAAAAAAAAATTAAAGACGAATAAGAAGTTTTAATCACAAAATATTCATGAACAGGGTACTTTTACTGCATTACTGCAAAGAAACTTATATTTGATTTCATAAAAAAAATATCAGAGAAATAATAATTGAAATGTGTTCATAATGAAAATTTTCACTGAAATAAGCCATTCATTTTGAATGACAGAGTTATCGTTTTACTACTGAAAAATACATAATTTTAAGTTTTAGATAGCATTTCCAACCTTTCAGTATTTGTGATTCAATTTTCATCGTTCTTCCTCCCTCCCTCCTTTCTCCTCTCTCATAGAATAACAATGTATACATTAGAGAGTTTTTGCATAAGCGTTTTTTTATCTTCCGATATTTTTCTTCCTAGCGCGCATGCTCATAGGAATAGCTCAGTAGTGTAGTATTACAGATACGCATGCGCAATAGGTACAATGTTTCCTATGAGCATGCGCGCTAGGGAGAAAAAAATATGGGCCGATAAAAAAGCGTCATGCAAAAACTCTCTATTATTATTGTGTTTTGACGCTAAAGCTAGATTATGGCTTTAATTACAAACCCTAAAAATCACCAAGAATAAACAAATTTATTCATATTTGGCAACACAATCTTCTGTAATGAAAAACCAGAATCGATGCCTCTTTATTACCCTCTACCTTACGTCTACCATATCGGACATTCTCGCGGTTTAGCAAGAAGTTTCGTTTTGAACATTCTGGAGCGTCTGTACGACTCCGACGCAATCGTAATCTCGGGGTTATGCGCAAACGTGTATAAATGCTGCACCTGAAAAACCGGATTTTCTGCAGTGAATGCTTTGAAGATAACATATAGTTCTAAGCTAAGTATGGAAAAAAAACCTCAAGTTTCTCTTTCTTATATTAAACCTTCCTTCGAAACCTTTTGCCCTCCAAGATAGGTCCAAGGGATACTTATTACACTTGTTTTTAATTTAGAATTGATAAGTTAACTATTAAATACATCGTGCAGTATTGATACAAGGGGTCTGAGGGCCTAAGTGTATAGGTTTCGAATTCGAGTCCCGGCGGTGACATGGATGATTATAATGGTTCGGAATACACTTTAAATCATTGGTTCCGGCTTAATATGACTACAGAGTGTTTGGCAACTTGATAAACGCTCAAATAAAATATTACCTTTAAAAAACCCACCCTACCTATAAAAAAAAAAAATAATAATAAAACATTTCCTGCCAGTTGGGAGACGGCCTTGGCCCACTATGGGTTTAATGCAAGGGAGTTAGTATTGATGCAAGGTTATTTATAAATGTATTATATCATTTTAAATGTATTTCTCTTTTATTATGTCAGAACGGTTTTTTTTTTCTCTTCCTTTCAGTAAATTAGCCACTTTTAATAATATTTTCTTTTCAATAAGCTCGCTCCCCTCATTTAGTATTATCACGCTCCACTAGTAGGTACATCCCCAGTTTGAGAATCGCTGTTTTAGAGAATTTTTTTAAATGTAATTAATAGATTATATAGAAAACTTTTATTGACGAATTAAGGCAATTATAATAGTAATAATAAAATATTATTTAAAGTTTTATAAATAATTAAATAACAATTTTGTGATTCACAATCTTACAACTGAATAAAGAGCATATTTTTAAAATAGTAAACAACGATGTTTTCTTGAAGGTTCCGATTTTGTGGTGTTCGATTTTAATTATTTATAGAAAATTTTATACAGTAATTTTACATTAATAAGGTATTTCATTGTAAAACAGATATAAAAAAAGTATATATCATTTAATTATTGGAATATTTAAACGAATTTAGAAGATAAACATTTGTTTATGACATAATGTATAAAAAATAATTAAAGGTTTGAAAGGCAATTAATTTCTTAAAATTATATATGAATTATAAAATTCATTCAGAATCAATTACAGTTTAAGAAAAACTTTGTTGACGGAAATTATTTCTGTTTTTCGGTAAATATTTTTTTTTCCATGAAGAGTTAAGATTTTCAGGATTTAAAAAACATTTTCCTACACAGCAAATATGAATGAAACAAAGAAATATTTGGTGTCAAAATATATACTTAAAATTTTCCATTAACAATGAAAGTTTATAAAAATGTCATTTATTAATAAATTTTAAGCAAAGATGCAAAATGGTTAATACTTTAATTTATAGTCTCAGAAAAATTGTTTAGTGTGCTCAATAAACTGCAAAGTAAATTTTATGAATTTCGAAAAAACTTTTATTAAATCAATGCATAAAATTCAAAATGAAATAATTCTTCTTTTAAATTTTTCTTGAATTCCTGATTGAATTTAAATGAAAGTCTTATTTTAATAAAGTATTGAATACTAATAATTCCTTGATAAAAAAAATTGTTTATTGTTATAATGAATTCTTTTGTTAGTTTTCATGTTTCAAATATTAGCCGAATTGTGCAGGGCTAGACTCGCATTCTGTAGAAGTATGTATAATACTGTCTAAGTATGTATAGTACTATCCTTAGTATGGATAGCAATGTATCCTTTTAGTTAAATAAATGATAAAATATTTCTTTAGTCCAGATAATATTTCTAAAGATTGTTAAGATAATTTCAATAAAAATAAATATCAACATAAATTTATTTACTATTTTGCTAAGTTGAACCAAAAATAAATTTTCATGCAAAAGTTAAATAAAATAATCTAAACGGTTTTTAATTTATAAAAAAAAAAAAAAAAATTAAATTTATTTTTATTAACAAGATTATTTCCAAATCAACACAATAGCCCAATATCCTATATTAATAAAAAAAAGAAAAGAATGCTAGTGATAATCCCCATATTTTACGGAATATGTTAAAGCTGGCAGAAAGTAAATAATTTTTCATTTGGACAAAGATCTTTCGATAAACTTCTGAACAAATAAGATTTTTTTAATTTATTATTTGAGTTGCGGAAAGCAAAACTTATATAGAAAGAATATTTTGTGTATAAGTAGAATGTAGTAAATAATAATAATAATAATTAAATCATTCATTGAGTCTATGAAGAATTTGTTAGTTATAGCTCAAGAAATTTTAAATATTAATTATGGTTTTTAAAATATAGTATTTCAAAGTTCGAAATTTGCTGCAAAAGAGGGGTTGTATTTTCACAAAAAAATAACGGTGAGTTCAGTTACTTTTCTATAACCTTTTCAAAGAATACATGTTATCTTTATATTATTGTTGGTATTTCAATGGACTGCTTTTTTTTAAAAAAAAAAAATAAAATAGAATAACCTGCTGTTGCTTTGGAATAAATTTGTAAGCTTATTTCTTTAAAATGGGAAACATCATCAAATAAATACGCTTTATAGCACAAAAACATTAAGATTTATTTAATGCTGCCTAAAAAATGAATTCTTAATTCTGTAACACCTTACCGGCTATCATTGATGGTAACTATTTTTGTCTGTTAAGAAATAGAAGAAATATAAATCTTCGAGAAATTAAAATAGTTTTTAAATAATTTAAATTGATGACATCAAATTTTTATAGCCACCCATTGATAATTAATTGTGAGACGTGTCTTTCCTTTCTAAAACTCGAAGCACATACAATTGGCTGGGTTTTCATTTATGGGTCACGTGATTTCACCGAAAGTGATTGGTTTTCTTTGAAGTGTTTACTGCGAACAGCTTCTCTTCATGTGTGTCAAAATGTATTGATTCTTTTACACCGCGGTTTCCACCTCTCATAAACAACATGTCCGATGGTAAATAAAGCAAATTAAACATTTTTATTTCATTTTTGTTTCACGATTTTCTAGTTATTTTTATAGCCTGCATATATTTACTACACATAATGAATTATATCAATATATTAAGTGTTTCTAATGCGCGATAGTGTTTTCCGCAAATTAAATTGATGAATTAACGCCCGCTTTCACAACAAATTTATTTTTTTTTGCATTTTACTATAGATTCACATTGCTAATTAAATTTTGCAATTTTTGTTACATAAAATGTTTTTTAATTGGAATTTTCCTTATATTTCCCCCTTGATCAATTTTAAATTAGAGTATTACCAATTTAATTTTTGTTAAATGGATACAAGCAAACTTCATTTAATATTTTAATTTTTATCACTTGATATTTGATAATGTTCATTTGTTAAAAACAACAATAACAATTGTATAAATTTGATTTTTGATTAAGAAATGAAGCTTTTAAATTATTGAAAATAAAATTGTCACATAATTTTCTTACATTATTTGTACCAAATAATTGTTCTCACTTGAAAAAAATATATATAAAAATTGAGGCTACATGCATAACATTTGATATTAAATAACAGTTGTTGTCTGTATAACACTGTACTTTATTATTATTTATTTATTTTTTTTGTATCCTCTCAGTGAAACTATTTTGATGCGGTATGATAATAAGTAATATTATAATAAATTACATTATTAATATGGTGAGGGAAAAGTAAGTGGCTCAAGTATTAAAATTGCTTTTAAATTTACTGGTAGAAATAATAATTGTATTCTTAGCTTTTTCTTAATGCAAAATATTTTTTTACATGAGGTAGTATTAAAAGAAAATCATTTTAAATATTTGTGCAAGTATTTTGATGTGTTAAATATTTTGTAAACATATTAAACAGCATATGATTTCCTCGATTTCTGTTTTAAATTTATAATTTGGGACATTAGCATTTATTTTATATACAACTTACTTGAAAAATGCTTGTTTCTAAAAATATATTATTAGAATCATTTTGCAAGAAAATGTCTTAATCTTCTAATGAATCCTTTGATCACTATAATTTGAAAAGCAATATCTTTACCCTGCCCCCCCCACCACAAAAACAAACAAACAATGAATATAAATTCATCTTAATTGAAGCTCCAATAAAATAAAAATCGCCAAAAGTATTTTGAATTAAAAATGAAACTTTCAACCAGGGGTGTGAAATTGGCCAAAAATCTTCTGACTTATAACTCCTGAATCCTGGTTTGTTTATACCAATTCCCACCTATTTTCTGTAATTTTATATGCTATGATTTTTACTGATGAATTAAAAAAAATTTGTTAAATAAACTCAATGATTTATTGAACTCATATTTCTATAAAAATAGTAGTTTTTTCATACAAAATATTTTTTTGTACTAGCTTAAAATATATTTTGATTTGCTGAATTTGCTTACAAAAAATATATATATCCTATAAAAATAACAGTACCCTAATTAACAGATATCAAAATATTTTAAAATAGCTCAAGGCATGCTAAAGAAAATTGTACATTTCAATCACAAAGATGCTAGATTTTTAATACATTAAATCTTATTTGTTCTTAAAAATAAAGTAGCTTCTATGAGAACTATTTATCTAAGATAGCTTTTTATTAGTGTCTGTGCAGAGAAAAGTTTATCAGCAATTGGTTTGCTGCTAAAGCAGTACAGCTGGTTACAACGGCTGGTAGATGAATTGCCTTTTAACATTAATTCTGATAATTTTGAAAATTAAAAATTATCTGGTTTATATTATTTTTTAAATAAAGTATGAAAATATATTAATAAATTGCATTTTTTATTTAAAAATAATTTTCATAAAAACAAACTTATAAAAAGTGAAATATTAAAAATTTAGAAATAAATAAATAAATGAAGGTATTTTTCTAAGAAAACATTTTTCTTTTACTGAAATAATTTTTTTCTAATGTAAATGAGCTGTATAATAATATATATAAATATAAAACTTCATTGAAATGAAATTATTAATACATTTTAAATTAAAATTTAAAAACATTTTCTATTTAAATCATCTGAGGTGCATGTGCTTATTCAATTGCCATGTAACTAAAATTGATTTTAATTTCCAGTTTAAATCGATAATGAGCTCTTACTTATAAATTTTTTAGAAAAATCAAAATTAGAGCGTCATTTAACTCTTCTACGAGAGGAATATGTGAAACTTCAAGCAAGATTAGCTGAATCTGAGAAAAAATATAGTATAGCAGCTGCCCAAATCGGAAATGTCAGTGGAGATTCTTTCATTGTTCGGCTGCTTAAAACTGTTGCCGATCTGTTTGATAAAGAACTTTATAGGTATCATTTATTTTTTTGTAGATTATATACATCATGTTGTACTGACTATTTAACTGTTTTAAACTTTATTAAGTTTCAGCATTTAAACATTTTGTATAGTACACTTTGTATTAATTTTTGTAATTTGTGATTTTATATATATTTTTGAGACTTTTAAATATGTGGAGAAAATAATATACTTTCCTGTTATTAATTTGTGATTAATTGCTAGATTTTGTTGTTAAATCAACTTTTGATGTTTGGCGATGAAAATAAAATAAACTTGAAGTAAATTTGTTATTTCATTTATTCCCATAATTCATTATTAATATGATATGTGTAATCCATTAGTTGTGTTGCCAGTACAATTTACTGCTATAAATAAGAGGGTAGAGAATGTTTTATGATGTTGGTTTATTAAATAATTATGCATGAATGCTATTTTTATAAAAAGTAATTCATATATATATTTCATGGTAACTTTATTATTTAATATTTATAATATGGAATTTGTTTTCTAATATTTTACAGTGATTTAACAGTGGAACTTGATGGTCGTACAATAAGAGCCCATAAATTTGTATTATCTGCCAGAAGTAATAATTGGGGTGTTCCTGATCTTGCCAGTGTTGATCATCTGGATTTAACAGGTTTTATTTTCTTGATTCTTTGTAAGCAGTTTAATGATTTTTTGGGTAATGGCTTCCTTTTATTTATTTATTTTGATTTTATATATTTCAGTACATTTTCTAATGCTTATAAAATTGCTAATAACTGTTGATTTGGTTAAAGTAATTTCCTGCTTATAATTTATAGCAACATATAATCCCTGTATCAATGTTTAGCTGAAAAAAATTTATAACCCATATGCAATTTGAGCTTGGCCTCTTACGCTCATTATTCATCATGTACTAACTAGGTTCTGTTTTTACACTCATGGATGGCATAAAAGTAACAAAATGTTTTCAATTTTAAAAAGTATTTTTTAATGATGTGTCTGATAGTTTAAAAATATATTACAAATTTAAATTAAAATCAGAAAAAGTTAATGTATACAAGAATTGTGATAAAACAAAAATTATAATATTTTCCTCATAATTTCTTATTTTCATATTTGCTAGGAAGAACTTTACAAGTATTAATAAATTTGGCTTCCTTTTTAATTCTTTATCTATCTTTATTTCAGTTTGTTTTCACCTCCTAGCATACACACTACTTGATTCGACTTTAATTGACTAAGTGCTTTAAGATTTATGCTCATACAAACTACTCTATTTCAATTTATCCAATTGCTTTTAAAAATAAATAAGATCATACTATTATAAATATAATAATAATAATAGAGATCCAGAGATAAACTGTAATCATCAAAATTTGACCTTTCCAAAGGTAATAAATGAAAAAAAAAGTATTAAAAATGAGATGTTATGCAGAAACTCTGCTGCTTAAAAAAGACAAATTAAAAAAAAATTTTCAAAAATTAAAAAAATAATAATAATAATAAATAAAAATAAAAAAATAAGGTTATTACACGAATATTACTTAATTTTGCTTAGGAAATAAGTATTAAGTGTTGTTGGTCATATCAAATAACCAGGAATAAGATAAGACCTTCTACCCAAAAGCCTTTTTCAGTTTTTTTTCTTTCACATATTTAATATATTAAAATAGAATGTTTTTCAGTTTTCACTATATTACAGTTTGTGCTCGTTTTTTATACAGAGCATATTTTCCTTTTGACAATTGTTCATCTGTGTTTTTAAGTGTTTATTAATTTGATGAAATGCCAGGCATCACAACTCCAAGAATTAGCAACTATTGCTTTAATGACATTTAGTTTCTCAATGGCTTTCTTTTAAGGCAAGAAAAGTGATGTTTAAAGTTGAGATTATCAAAAAAAAAAAAGAAAGACATAATTTTTCCATGGGTTATTGGTGTAGTAAATGTGAAGATGTTTGTTTGATACTTTTTTTTTTTTTGTTTGAAAAATTAACTGTTTCACTAATTTTTCTCTGACTAAAGAGAGTGAAATTTCAAGTGTCACACCAAACATTCGCAGATGATATCTTTTCTTTAGCAGTATATCTAAATAGCTAACATAGTATTCTCTTTAGTAGCTCTGTACCATCATATTTCAGTTGATATTTAAGAAGAAAAGTTAAATTATTACATGAAGTTCAATATAATTTTTGGACTCTATTTTTTGTAATAAGTTATTTAAAATTTTTATTTAGTGTTCTTTTCGTGACTCTTTATTAATTTGATCATTATTTAAATGGTGGTAGGTTGCATTTAATTAGGAATATGGTTAATATGGTTGACACAATATCGATTGTAGATCAAATAATGTGTACTCACTACATTTCAAACCTCATATTTCTGAAAATATTTCCTTTGTAGATATTCCACCGAACATTGGACTAACATTGTTAAAATGGGTATACACAGATGAATTAGAATTGAATAAACCAGATAATTTTTTCCTTGATCTGATGCGATTTGCAAAAAGATTTGAATTAAAAAGCTTAGTTGATAGGTTTGTATATATTTAAATTTGTAGTAATAGTAGTATGTTAAATTAATAATCTTCTTTTTAAAATCAAATTAAAATTGTTTTATTTCTTTAAAAGAATACAAGGATCTTTTTTTAAAACACAACAAATATTTTCATGCTTTTTTGTTGCTAACTGTTTTAATGTAAAACTTATTTTAAATTGAAATCCTGTTGCTTGTTAATGCTTCTTGAAATAATTTTTTTGTGAAAGTTGTCTTAAGTCATAAGTTTGTCTTAATAAGTTTAAATAAGAAGTTGTTTTAAGTCATAAGTTTAATATTGTTTGTTTGTCATAAGTTGCCTTAAGTCATAGATGTTAATTTAGTTGATAATAATTATTTGAATTTTTAATAATAATTTTTATTTTTCATTTATGCTTCATTCTCTTAAATTTTTTTTTTTTTTTTTTTTTTTATAGTTTGTATCTTCATTAACATCAAAATATTTTACAATTTAAACACTGTATTTCTTTTTTTTTAGATGTGAAAATGCTTTATTATCATCTGTAAATGTTCATAATTGTGTAAAATTCTATCAAGCTGCAGATGAAATTGATGCAATAACACTTAAAAGTCATTGCTCTCAATTGATATCAAATCATTGGGTATAGTATTTTTTAAAAATAGATACTTATTAAACTTGGATTTTAATTTTTTGAAATATTCATTTTATGATTTGTATAGCCTTACTTAGCAAAGCATATTTTTCTTTTGAAATATAAAATTTTATATGGGGGAAGGAAATTCCCTTTTTTACAAATCTGATTATTTTTTATTTGTACTTGTAAATTTTACCTAAAATTTATCAAAAGAAAGCATTTCAAAGTTTTTTATTTATCCAGTTATTAAGTTTTCAGGTGTTCAAACTTACAAATTTTAATCTTTCATTTCTATAAAGATAAAATTATTTTCAATATGAAATTGTTATTAATTTAATCTGAATTGTATAGATATAGAGTTATTAGATTGATAGTTGTTTTGGTCCTAAAAATTCCACATATTTATTATATTCATTTATATTTTATACGAAAAATTTTAAGCTTTGATATATTAACTATATCCTTTATAAATTTATCAGTTAGTAATTTGTTTGAATTTCAAGATCAATTCATTTAAATTTTTGCTTTGAAATGGGTAGAAATGTAAAATTTTCAGTTTTAAAAATTGGTAGAAAATATATGTACATTTTAAACTCTGATCAATAAAATATATACGTCATTAAAGTATAAATTATTTAAGAATATTTTATGAAATTACATTAAATATTAAAAGAGTATTTTATTTTATATATATAATTTAATAATTTTACTATACATGTTTTTCTTACATTATTCATTTTTTAACTAGTATTATAATTTCATGTTTATTTTCTTGTAGCATGACTTTACAAGTGAAGACTTTGCTCATATGAGTGATTCATTGTTGTATAAAATGTTCAAGGCTAAAACTGATTTTATACTCCATACTGCTATTAAAATACAAAGAGAAGATGTAGTTTTTCTCTTTTTATTAGAACATGATTCCCAAGTAAAATATATTTTTGTTTCTATGTTTTTTTGAAGTAATCTTGATTGCAGTATCTTTTTTTTTATTCATTGGGACACAATTTTTATTAATATTTTTTTTTCAGCTTTCAGCCAAAGTAAATGAATTAGATGATCAAGGGGACATTCCATTAGACCTGGCTTTGAGCACTGGCCAAGAAAGTATAGCAAAAACCCTAGTTAATCACAAAGCAAATGTAAACCAAACAGATAATAGAGGATGGACATTGTTACATAAAGCTGTTAACAGAGGTATGACGTTTTTTTTTAAGTCATAATTTGTAATATGCAAATATTTATCATAAATAATAATAATTGAAAATAGAGAAATTATGGTTTATAATCTCATTAAAAATACATTATTTGTAATATTGTTGTATATTTTAATACATTGCTCTAAAAATTGTACCAAGAAGGAACTGTTGCAACTGATTAAAAGTTTATATCTGTGTTGCAGTGTTTATTCAAGTAAGTGAGTAAAAAGAAAATAAGAGGAAAATTCACAAAGCAATCAGGTTAGAATAGCAGAAGTGGCAATCAACTCAGTAAGCCGACCATCAACCTCTATCATCCCAGTCATTCTTATTCTTTCCAACAACTGCTAATACTTCGCCGACATCAATATATGTGCACTTTATTATAAAGTATATGTACACTTCTTATTACCCTTCTGCTGCAAATAAATTGCATATAGATTAAGGTTAGGATGTACATACATCAACACTCCTACTGGGCTTATGTAATTTTGTAATCATGCTGAAATTTTAATCATTTGTATATGTGACAAAACAAGTTTTGTATCTGTTCAACAACTTCTTAATATGCTAATTTTCATAGCATTGAGTGTGTATGATATTTGAATGATGTAATGATTGGTTTGTATTATGGTAACAATAGTATTGTGTTGTATTAATGTTTATTAAATATATTACTAAATGTTTTGAAAAAGCATATTAATATTTTATTTATTTTTTATTATGAAAAAAAAATTGTACTGAAATGTAATTTTATGTTTTAAGAACATTTTAACATTTTCATATTTATAGTTAAAGTTAGGCAAATGTAAAATATCTAATGAACTGTTTATTAGGCAGCATTTCATTATTGGTACCTTAAATTTGAATGTTTTGGCTTTTGTCTGATGTGTTACATTTAAATGTTTTATTTTTAGAGGATGAATTTTCTGCTTTATTTTTAATTGAAAATAAAGCTGCAGTCAATGTAACTATACCATCAGAAAAAGCAACACCTTTACATTTGGTTTCCAATTTCAATCCTAAAAATTCTTCATCTAATGTTGCTGAAGGCATGGTAAGAGTAGCTTCTAAGCTTTTAGAATATGGAGCCAATCCTAATCTTCAAGACATAAATGGAAAGTAAGTTATATGAACCCTATGATTTTTAATATAATTTGCTGCTATATGTAATTTTATTTAAGTATTATATCAATGCCGTCTTTAAAATAAGGGGCTTGACTAGTGTTCTGATGCTCAGTGCCACAGGTTTTGGGTTCAAGTGCCTGCTGTGCATGGATGTTTGTAGTGGTTTGGAATCCACTTTAAACCGTAGGTCCCGGTCTAATATGACTGTAGAGCATTGGGCTCACAACCCTACCCTGTAAAACGTAAAACATCTCTCGCCTCGAAATTTGCCAGCAAGCAGACATCCTTGGCCCACCGTAGGGCTATTGTGCCACTGATGATGAGTCTTTAAAATTATTTCATTGATTAATTTAGTCATGAATCTAAAAAAAAAAATATTTTTTATATTTTTTTAATTATAGGCAATCCATAATATGAAACATTCTCATAAATGTTTAGTTTTTACCAAAATTTTTAGTAAAATCTAAACATTTATGGGATATTCATTAAATATTAACTAAAAACTGAAAAAAAAAAAGACTAAAACTAAAAATTTGCTTTTTAAATGAATCTCAAACATCTCGGTATATAAGATAAAGGGACTAATAACACTCTTAAATAAAAGAGATTTATAATGTTACGCATTCAGTTATTTTCATTATATGAATGTTAAATAACAAAAATAAAACACAAGGGACTTTTGATGAAAATAATCAAAAATAATAATAATAATAAATTAATGTTTTATATTTTTTCCTTCTATTTCAATTTTAGTAAATATAACTTTTTTTTTTTTTTTTTTTTGAAAATAACTCTTTTTAGAATCTTTTCGATTCATGGTAAACTTTTAAATTTATTTGTATTAGAGGGACCGGAAATACCGTTTTTCTACATTAAATTCAAGCAGATAAATTTTACCAGGTTTTTACTTTTGACCAATAAAGTAATGAACTCGTTATCTATGAACTTTTGTCATATAGTTTTCAAATTTTCAATTCCATATCAATAAAAATTCATTGGTTTTGAACAAAATATATGGAGATGATATTTTAGACATCATTCGAATTTTTTAATTTTTGCCACTTAGAAAATGTTGTATCGATCGGAATAAATAGAAATCTGATGGCGCAACATCGGGTGAGTATGGTGTGTGAGGCAATACCACCCATCCCAATTCTTTAATTCTTTTCATTGTTAGGTCATGCGTAGTGCGGTCCTTGCATTATCGTGTTGCAGAATAACACCTTTTTTTTGTTCACAATCGCTAGGCACTTTTCAATTAAAGATTGATTTACTCGATCAAATTGTTCACAGTAAAAGTCTGTATTCACAGTTTGTCCAGATTTCAGCACTTCAAAATGAACGACTCCAAGAATATTCTACCAAACATACAATAGCGTCTTTTAGGGGTATAAGCCTGTCTTAGCTGTACTTCTTGAGCTAAGTTAGCTTCCTTTAGCGTTTTTGGATTATCATAGAGAACTGATTTATATCCAGTGATTAAACTATCAAAAACTTTTTTTGTATTGTGCCACTGAAGAATAAGTGGTGGATTGGTTAGCTTTGTGTTCTTCGGACAGTTTATGCGAGAACCAAATACTTGCTCTGCTTACTTTACCAATCTGCTGCAAATGTTCTTCGATGGTTAACCAAGGTTGGTTAAGAGTGTTTGACAGTTCCTCGATTTTCTGACTTGCATTTGCTTCCACTTCCACCCTTAACATGCCATTGTCTAAAGTTGTTTGTCTTCCTAATCGATACCAGTAGGAAAGATTGAAATTTCTGAATTTGAACTTAAAAAATCACCTTTGGCATTTAAGAAACGTCTAATGCATTTGATAAACATCCAAATGTTTTTGGTAGCAACCATTGTGTTATTACAATTTTGAAACTCGAAAAGCATACAATGCTGGATATGTACCTCTTCTGGTATTTGGCTGACCATTTCACCATAAATTGTAAAAAAAAAAAAAAAAAAATTAAGATTTTATTATTTACAAGTAAGCAAGTCACTCTAACCTTAAAATGTCTTTGGCTCCACTTTGGAACACACAATGAGCTGATAAAAGACTAATAAGTATCAGCATGAGCAGAAACAATATTACTTTCTTGTCCCCTAATATTTATATACTTTGGAATAAAAATTCAAAAATTTTTAATTTTAGCTAAAATTGGATTATTTTCATTTATAAAAAGGATGTAACTTTCTATATTAATTTTTGAATATATTTTTTTTTTATAAAAAAAGCTTTGCTTTTTTCATTCATTTATTTCAGATCACAATTTATTATATATTTCTTACTAAGCATATTACCTTACTGAAATTTATCTTTCAAAGAGTCATTAAAAATATATATGAATGGTTTCTTAATTTTCAAAAATAATTTTTAAATTTATTTTTTATCAAGCACCTGTCTGCATCGTACTATATTAGCACAGAATGCTCCTATCTTTGAATTACTTCTTCGTCATGAACATTTAGACCTTGAAATAAAGAATGCAGAAGGCCAAACTGTACTTTGGTTTGCATTGGATGCTGGTATTGGTGGATATGATGACCAAAGTTTTGCTGCAAAGCTTGTAAAACGGGGATGTTGTTTAGATGCAGTTTGTCCTCTTAATGGTAAGATTTGAAAATATATTTCTACACATTCATAAAGTAATTTTAAAAAATATATTTTTAAAATTTTCATTAATTCTATCTTTTTAAATTTCATTTTTCAATTTTTGCTATTGTTTTTACTCTTTATTATATGATTTTTTTAAATTTGATGTTACTTTATGTCTCAAACATTTGTCTCCCTACTAACAGACAACACCAGCCTTATGCACATATAATGAAAATGGAGTTCTAATTAACATGAAGTATTTGACAGCTGAATTCTCATATTTTGCATTCGTTTGCAAAAACAGATGCATTAATTTGTAATTAATAAATATCTTTTTTCTTATTGAATACAAACTATTATATAATGTTATATTGTTTTGTTTCAAATTGAATCCATTTGTTTTATTACTTTTTCAGAAAACCATTTGCCCAAACAATAATAGAATAATAACTGTTTAAAATAAAATGCAATTATTTTAAAGTTTACTTGCATATCAATAAAAATGTGTAGGTCAGTTTTACTGATTCATGTATTTGATTTTTTTTTTTTTTATAATTGATTATTTTTATATAATATTTTGTTGCAAGTAAATGAAAATAATTAAATGTTGTTTAAGGGGAAAATATAAGTGTAATAAAAGTTTATTGTATGATAATTTTTTCTTATATTCATTAAATTAACAACATTAAGAAAATAAGATTTACATTAATACTTGACGAAACTTTAAAATCAGTCTTATATTTTAAAGATATATATTTGCATTAAAATTAAAAAGCATGCCTTTAATATACGATAATTTTTTTTTGCAGGAGATACTCTGTTGCATTTAGCTTGTAGAGCAGTCAATGAAGAAGCTGGAATATTCCTTGCAGTTCACGGAGCTAAACCAAATCTTACAAATAATAAAAGTATAATTATTTTATGAATTGAAATATGTCTGCTCTTTATAATAAATTTTTATTAGTCCTGAATAATTTTATATTGTACTTTAGGGAGAGACACCTCTTCATATTTCTTGTTCCAAAGGATTGTCTGCATTAACAACTGTATTATTACAAAAAGGTGGCAATCCAAATCTTCAAACAACTGCTCTTGATACCATGATGGATGTTAATGCTGAAGAGGATGTGACTTATCAACAAACTCCTCTTCACTTAGCTATTATAGGACAGCATGAAAATACAATTCAAGCTATTATTGACCATAAATGTAATCCTCAAAAAACTTTTGTGAATTTTTAATTCTAATATTCATAGTTATAATATGTGTCTTTCCACATATATGAAATAAAAATTTTATTTTGTATTAATTTCAGTTAAGTAAAGTAAAATATTTTAAAAAATAGTAATACTGGTTTGTAAAATATATTTTAATGATTAATATTGATAATATAAATTTTAGTTTTAATCACATAAAAAAAAAATTTATTTATAAGCAGCACTTGTGTTTTTCTATTTATATACAAAACATTTTGAATGATCATTAGTTATTTTAATCTACATAGTGATGCTAAAATGTAAGTAATATTCAATATGTATATTTTCAGCATTTTCTCAAATGAGTTCAGAAACTGGCATTGTTGTTCCAAATTTCAATATAAAAAACTCAAAAGGCCAAACGCCCTTGAGTTTGGCTCTAGAGTTAAATCTCTTTAAAGTGGCACCAAAACTTATAGCAGGAGGAGCTAATATTGATGTAACTAATGATGAAGGTTTGACCCTATTACATCAAGCAATCATGAATCAAAACAAAGAGGCTGCTTTATTTTTACTTGAAAATGGGGCTGATTTTGCTGCAAAGTAAGATTACCTCAATTTTATGATGATTTTTTAAATATTTTATTTAACTATAATAAATTATGTTGTCTAGATAATACTGATATTTTTTAAATATCAGTATTATTATAATCAGTATTATTATATTAGAATTTATAGAAATAAACTCAAATTATGAAACAACAATTTAAGAATTTTTTAAAGATGCATTTTTAATGTATCATATACTGAATATATAAAAATGCTATTTTATTTTAATTAAATATTATGTTGAAACAATATAAATAAAGACCATTGTATTATAAATGATTTGAATTAATATTATTTTTCGAAAATTAGAATAATTTTTAGAGAAAAATAAATTTAATAATTTCTGAAATTATATTGTATAACAATTATAATTATTATTATTTTAATGTGAAGCGGTTCTGTGGTGATATATATTTGTTAGTTTTAATTCCAAAGTTGCCTATGTCATGTAAGAGGAGTGTATATATGCTGTAGATTATGCAATAAATTATTAATAAAAATATGTATGTTCAGATTATTATTTCTATTTATAATGAAATTACTTTAAAGTTTTTTGTGCCAATTATTTATAAAAATAGATTAAATAAGTTTTACATTTCTGTTTAAGATTTTAGTATTTATTGGTATATATTCCATATTGAATTTTAAGAAAACTATTTCAGAACTCGAGAGAATGAAAGTCCATTGCAATTAGCTGTTAAGCGTCATCTTCCATCTGTTGTGGAAGCGCTCTGCCGGGTTGGTGCAGATGTGAATACAAAGGACGAAAATGGGGATTGTGCTCTTTGGCTTGCTTTAGAAAGTGGACAAGAGGATATAGCTTCTATATTGGTGATTAAAACTTATATTTTTGTTTATAATTATATATGATTCTGCTTTGAAAATATTTTTTGATAAAAATAATTTATTTTCAATATTAAATGTGTAGCATATTTAATTTGATCAAAAAGGCTTTTTTAAAATATAATAAATTCTTATTAGTATACCATATATAATTGTAAACTAGCATTATACAGGGTGGTTATAATTAAAGTGGCCCCTAATTAGACCCCTCTAGAGCCTGTTTTGCCTAACGGATTTTGATGAAACTTGGTATATAGGTATAAGTGGTATTGTTGAAAATGGCACAAAGAGAACTAAATTATGGTGCAATGTAATTGACTAACAAAATTAATTAGCATAGTTAATTAACCTCTATTTGGAAATTGCCCATTATGGAACACAAGAATTTTAGTGTAATCAATTCAGGATGATGCAATTAGCGCAGGATGGTTTTTTTTAGAGATACGATTAATTTTGGAGATATTCTTCTTCTTCATTGCCGCAACAGCCTCTTGGTGGGCCAAGTCTGTCTGCCTACTGGCAGATTTTGAGACAGGGGATGTTTTCTTTTCATGGGGTAGGGTTATCAGCTCTATGCCCAACGCTCTACAGTCATATTAGATGACCTATGGTTTAAAGTGTATTCCGAAACATTACAAACATCCAGGGCACAGCCAGGACGCGAAGCTGAAACCTGTGTCAACAGAGCCAGAGCGCAAGTCACTCGGCCATCAGGTCCCCAATTTAACTGAGTAAAGAATATATCTGCATACAGGCTTCTGAAGTGTCAGTACACTCAATGCAACATTTTGAAATTATTTAATCATTTAAATTTGAGGGTAGCAATTGTTTTAAATCAATTTTTTTAAAAAGAAATCTTTTATCTAATATTTTAAATATTATGCTATATTTATCTGTGTATTTTTTCAAAGTACTGTTTAACAAAATTTAGAAATTTGCTATTTTTAAAATACGTTGTAACATATTAAAAAAAATTGTTTATAAAATGCTTCATTGTGTATTTATTTATTTTTTTTCATTTATAAGGTTAAACATGGATGTGATACTAATTGTTGGGGAGAAGGACCAGGTGGTTGCTATCAAACTCTTTTACATCGGGCATTAGATGAAAACAATGAATTTGTATCATGCTTTTTAATCAGAAGGTATGAGAGATTTTTTACTAATTTAGGATTTAATTTTATTGAGGAATTAGCTAAAATAATGTTCATCGTAATGTTTATATGTTCCAGTAAAATGCAAAAACTATAACATTTATAAGTCGAATTTTTTATCTCAGAATTTATTATTTTTATCTATTGAGTAACTGAAAATTATGAAAGCATTCTAATTGTTTCTTTTTTAATTAAAATCAGATTGTAATTTTGACAGATAACAATGCATTACATAATTCAACAAGGCATTATATTATTATAGTACTTTTAAAAATGAGGCTATCATTGTTTGTACATTTTACTATTATAGCAATATCATTTTATAACTTATTACTATTATTATTCTTTTTCTGTCAGTGCTTAATTACTTAATAAAGAATATACTTTTTTATGCAGATTAATTTAAATTCAAATGTTATGAAATAAAATATATTATAAATAAATGAATGGGAAAAAAAATGTATTGAATTTGTACAGAATTGAAATATGAAAGATGAAATGAGATTTTAAATTGATGATGGATTTATTTATAATACTTAACTTTTAAGAATAATATTAGTAGAAAATGTTTATTTGTTTTCGTACTTTTTCAAAAGTATCGAAAAAAAAAATCCTAACCTATATCTTTTAATTTCGAAATTGCATCTCATATTTTATTTCATTGGAAGTTATTAAAATTTAATATATTATAACAAACTGGGCAACATGTAATTATATTTACTAGTTTTTTTAAAAAAAAAAACAACTTTCAATAGATTAAAATTACATTTTAATCCTTAAAATACTAAAAATATGATGTAATTTAATTGGTTTTGGATAATAATTTATTACTTTATTTGTCAATTTAAAATTTCATGAAAATTTACTTTTAATCATCTGTTGAAATATACAGGTTTTCAACTGATCTGCATCTTTTTATTATTAAAATTATAATTTTATTTCATATTTAGCTAATTTGAACTTTTGTTGAAAAATTATGAAATATATTTAAAAAATTAATGAAGATAAAAAAGAAAAATACTTATTCTGGGATTATTTTATTTTAGTGTCAAAGATTTTTTACAGAACATTAAGGTAATAGAGTATTATAATTTTCATAAAACTTTATTATTTAATTTGAATAATAATTAGTTTTAACAAAATGATATTTAGGTTTAATATGGTCATCAATTAAATCTTCAGTTATGCTAGAAATTTAGGGTTTTTTTTTTTATAGTTATTTTTAAATTCTTAGTTTTAAAAATGTTTAAAACTATTTCTTTTCTGTAGAAAAGTCATATTTTTTCTTTTTGTAGTGATTGTGACATGAATAGCCCAAGAAGACCTAGTCCTGAAGGTCGTGGTGACGATGAAGCATTTGATGGACAGAGTGCTTTACATTTATCTGCTACATGGGGTCTTGAACAAGTAGTCCAAACACTTATTGAACATGGTGCAGATGTTAATCTTCAAGTAAGATTTTAAATTATGAGTTTTAGTTTTTCAATTTTTACTTTATTTAAAGTGATTTAGCATTTCTAGTCTAAAATTATAACAGAGTCGGCAAGTCTCATGATTTTTGGTTGTTTTAGCAGCCAACTCAATTTATTTCTCTCAATTTTCTGTTATTAAAAATTTCTCATGTTCTGCATGGTTTTATTCATTTCTTACAATATCTAGGTTAAATTTTTTTCCTTCATCCTAAAAATGAAACTCTTAGAAAGTTTTCATTACATGAAGTATATTCTTCACTAATTCTCCATGAATGGTAAAGTCGTAATTCATGCTGAAGTAGCAATTTTTCAATACTACAAAAGACATTTTTATGTAAAATTTTTCAGAGGAGATTCTTAGCTTTGGTAAAAAGCTTAACAATTAAAGGTATTAGTGATGCAAACAGTGTTAAGTTACAATCATAGTTTTGCTCATTACAAATTGAGAATGTTAAGGAGACTACCAAAATAATACCCAATAAAATCTGATTGGAAATTAAAAAAAAATAACTAGTGGAAAATTTAGATATATTGAAATGGCAAACACAGTAATGCAGAGTATGGAAGGATATTTAGTTTTGTTACACAAAAACAAGAATTAAATATAGATAAAATAATCAAATATGATAAACCTTTATTGGCTAAAGCAAGTCATCATGGAAATTATTGTGAATCAAAACTTGAACCTTCTTTCTTACAAGAAGCAAAATGAGCCAATACTAATAATAATACAAAACCAACATAAAATTTGCATTGTAAAATTTTGAATGACTTTTTAAGTATTTTTTTTCTTTCAAAAATTTATTTTGTTTTAAGTATTTGGGATGGTATGTTTTAAAATATGAATAAAAGGTATTTAAAATTATTTAAAAAAATTTGAGTTTGCTCATTAAATTTCTATGATTTAAGTATCTTGGATGCAAGGTGGGATCAGGGGAAAAAAATCTTAATTTTTTTGACTAAAAATCTAAAAAAATAGTTCTAAATCTAAAGAAATTTATAAGATGATTAAAAGTTTGAAAGTTAAAATATATATAAGAAGATTTATATCTTTATTTAAAAAAATATCCACATCTAGTGTTAAGAAGCTATGGTAAAGTAGTTAAAAACGTCAAAATCATGAAAATTTTCAAAAGATTTAATTTTGACATTATTATAACACCTAATTTGAGAATTTCACAAAGCTGCTGATGAAATGCTGGTATACTTGGCATTTTGTGTATAAATTATTTATAAAATTATATGATATTTTTTTATTCATTCAAAAGCTTTCCTTGAATTTATTTGAAGCATATAATAATCTGAAATTTTAATGTTTCAATTTTATCATAAATATTGATTTTATTTTAGGATTCTGAAATGAAAACACCTCTACATCATGCTATTGCCAACCAAAACCCTGTTATCATTAGCTTACTTTTATCATGTCCTGCTTTGGATTTAAGTTTAAGAGACAAACATGGATATACTCCATTTGCAGCTGCTATGATCTTTAAAAATAATAAAGCAGCAGAGGCAATTCTGTCCAGGGAACCCAGAGCTGCAGAGCAGGTTTCTGAATTTTCATATACTATTAAATGATTATCATTTCATTTATATATTTTATTTTTATTAGAAATGTAATTTTTCAAAAATTTTGAGATTTTCGATATTGCCCTATAAAATGTATGTTAAGATAAAAGTAAAATTTAGAAAAAATGCATGTATTAATTAAGCTACAAGTTTAAATGTGATATTTGGTAAATATAATGTGTCATTATACATATTTTCATATAATTTCTAATAAAAAGCTGTGAAAATATTTGATCAAAAGTCCTCAATAAGTCTAAATAACTTCATAATTTAACTGATATAAAATATTATCAATATTAATCTGCATAGCATAAACCTAAAAAAAAAAAAAAAATCAAGAAAATTTTATAAATTTATATTTCAGTCATATTTTGTGTAGATTGAATAGAAAATCTTTTATGGATGTAAATAATATTTTTCTGATTTTTATTTGCATGTTAATTTCAAAATTTTTAAATTGCTATAAATTTATTTTATTATAATTCTCGGTACCTTTCTGATATTTTTACTGTAACTAATATAAAAAAATATAAAAATTGAATATACTATAAAGAGTTTTAAAAATCTATTTTTTCTGGTTATAATTTTTATTAATAAATATTTTTTTCTATATTAATGCTTTAAAGAATTATCCATGAACTAGAATTATTTTGCTATCAGCATTAATTTATATCAAATAATAAAGTAAATGGCATTCTTTCCATACAGAAATTCATTTAATTGCTCTCTGTTATAATTCCATAATCTTGTTGTTTTTTTTTTTTGTTCGGTAGACCTGCTTGTCTTTCTTGAAACAAATCACTTATTGAAAGTGTTTACCGATAGACATACTATCTTTCCTTCCTTTAGGACAAGCATTATGCGTAGGTGTAGTTTTAATACTTTTAAGTACAATAAAATAATGCTGCTATTACAGCTTTTTGAATTCCTTTTAAATCACTAATGTTGTTCCTTAGGTAGACACCTTAGAGTAAAAAATTACGCCATAGTAATTTTGCAGTCAATCAATTAATGAATCTGAGTTTCCTTTGTCAGAGAATCCTGGAGTTTAGCCGTTTAGTTTATGTAAATGTGTTCCGACTATCTTTAGAATGTGATTTATGCATTCCACTTACGAATATTGTTATTACCACATATGTCTTTATTAGAATTATTAATAATTTAAAATCAGATTAAACATTTTTACATAATATAAAAGAATTTGCAACCACACAAAAATTATGTGGATGCACTTAGACACATATAAAGCCGTAACTTCCAGTTAATGAAATCGATACTTTTGTTTTTAGTTTGAAATATGAGCTTTCACATAAAGTATAATATCTTTGTATTGATAAATGTTTTTAAAAAGTTGAAGCAGTTTTAGAAATTTAAAAGATTGTATTTTCATAAAAAAGGCAAATATATAAAAATGCAATTTCTGCCCCACCTGCCCAAACAACTAGCTCCTTTTAAGTTTTATGATGAAATATATTATTTTTATATAATATTCAGTGTATAAATAATATAGTTTTTAATGTTAAATGCCTGTCCCATTATAGCCACTGTTTTGAAATACTATTTATCTATTTGTATTTGCATTATTTATACTGATATCACTATACTGATCACTTTTTATCATGATTCTAGCATGATAAAAAGGAACTTTTCTTCATCTTGCAATTCAGAAAAAGGACATAGAAAGTATCCTTTTTCTATTAAGCATTCATGTTAATATCCATTCTCGAGTGCAAGACTCTTCACAAGCTACTCCTCTCCATCTAGCCGTAGAAACTGGATCTGAAATCATTGTTCGGAATCTTGTAAGTTCTTTCTACTTCTTGAAAATATTTAGTTTGCATCATTTTTTTTCTAGAATCCTTTTTTAGTATTCTTAGAATATGACTAAATTTTTACTTTTTTATCTATTTTAATTTTATTTAATAATATTCTTACATTTTTCAAAGATTGAATTTTAGTCGTACATGTAATATTTATATGCATCAGTGTATTGTAACTTATTATAGATTTAGTAAATTATGTAATAGCCAAATATTTTATATGCAAATCCATAGAAAAATATATTAATTTCATTTGGTCTGCCATCATATTACATAGTATCTAAATTGTAAAATACTGTATTGTGTGCATAATATAGCAGTTTTTTGAAACATGTTCATTGACAAAGAAAATATGCAATGCTATAGAATCTCAATATGGCCAATGACTTTAACTAAGTTGTGTGGCTTAAACATTGGAATGTGTAATATGTTACAAGGACATACCAGTATATATATTGAACTTTGGTGCTGGGAGTCTTCTTTACCTTTTTCTACTTCTTGAACAAGAACATGGAACTGATGTAGAGTTGTTTTTAAAAAATGGTTTAAAAGTAATGCTTGATGTTGTCATTGCTTTAAGTCGATGCTGAATTTTTTTTTTTTTTTAATGTTTTATCACAAATTAACTCTTTATAAAACCTTGCTGGAGGTCCATTAATAAATTGATAATATGCATGCTTTTATGCTCTCATTGATTGTAGATCTATTTTTATTGGAAGTTTTCTTTTATACAATAAACATCCTAGTATCCATGAACTTCCTTCTCCTCACTGTCAAGATAAACAACATCATACTCTTGAGCTATATCTATAATTGTTCTGTTTTTCTACAGTGTTTTCCTTTTCTTTATTTATAAATGTGCTTGTTTCACAAATTATTTCTTTTATTGCTATTTTGTTTAAAACACTATTTAAATTTCAACACTAGAACATCTTCTATATTCTTCTCATTTAGTACCTGTGATTCCCATGGGACTTTTTCTAAAAATAAAAATCTGTGATAAAAGATGTGTTTTGGTCATTGGAGGCTGTTAAGAAATCAGAAAATAAACTACAACATGCTTTGACCCAGTGGAAAAGAAGAATGGTTCTGAATGGCCAATCGAGAATACAACAATAGAATTTGGCATAAATTGTAAATAAATATTCTTTTTTGAGCCAGTCGTGTATTTATATATTATATAATATTACACTTTAATAAAATATAACAATTTTTTATTTTACATTAATATGGTTTTTATACATTATATTAAATCTGTTCCGCTTGTAAATATATTATAACTTTTAAGCTTCTGGCTGGTGCTCAAGTGAATGATTTGACTCCCCAGAAACAAACTGCCCTTCATATAGCTGCTTTGCATGATCACAGTGTTCTCTGTAAAGTCCTCCTTGACCATGGTGTTGATTATGATGCAGTGGATACAAATCAGAACAATGGTAGGTCAGTGCATTCGATGATAAAAACATTTATATATAAAGTACTTTAAAAATAAAAGCTAGACAAAAAAGTTGTAAACTCTTAAATTATTAAAACTTTTTTGTAGTATCTTAATATTTTAAAAACAAAAATATTAATAACTTGAGAGGTAATAAATAATATTCAACTACAATGATATTTATCGTCTTTCTGCAATGAGATTTAAAAAAATATATTATGTCACAAAAGACTTAAATGAAATTTATTATTATTATATGCTTTTTTTTTTTGTTAAAAGTTTTTGAATTCATAATCTCGTTGAGACCTTTCAATTAAAATATTAAAAAGTAGTTTTTTTCCTCTCTTAAAAAGCAGAAAAATCCTTTTCTAAAAAGAATTTAAATATATTTATGTTATATGTGAATTTTATTATATGTAAAATTTTTTTTGTTTGAAACTGATTAATGCATCAGCAGACAAATTTTCACATTTGAGGATGATATTCTATTAATGAATTTTATTATATTATGTATATCCCCATCTCTACTATAATTAATTTTAAATTGAAATTTTCTATACAATACTTAATATTATTTTTGTAGATTATGCAATAGTAGAATTTCTATATCAAATAATTATGATAAATATAATTCTTAAAAAATTTAAATATTTGATGTATGTGTAAAAATAATCATTTTAATTTTACATCTTTCAAAGAATATTTTTAATAATTTTTTGATTCCTTTTATCC